>VWZS01007634.1:439791-457253 GCA_013397075.1 Rhabdornis inornatus | reverse complement strand
CGCGCTCCGGGCGGCACCGGCCCCGCCGCTGGCCCCGCCGCCGGCTCCGCTGCACCCGCGCTCCCGCACGCCGGGGGCGGCTTGCGGGGCCTGGGAGAGCCGCCGGGTTCGTGCTTCCCGCAGGGAACCGTGCGGGAGAGCGCTCAGCAGCGGGCCCTCCGCCCGGGTGGGATGCCCGGGTGGGATATGTGTTTATTCGGGGGTGATAATGAAGTTAATTAATAGGCCGATGGCGTGGCGGGGGCTCGGAGGCTCGGGAGCGCAGCGGGGATGGGGACCGGGGGGATCGGGAGTCCCCCCGCAGCAGGGGTTTGGAGGAGGGGCTTGGAGGGGGGATTTTGGATGTTTGGAGGTGGGATTTTGGAGGCTTGGAGGTGGGTTTTGGAGGTTTGGGGCTGGGTTTTGGAGGAGATGCTTTAGCTTCTAGTCCTTGTTTCCCAACCCTCAGTTTTAAGCCAGCTGCAGCCCTGGTAAGGATGTTTTCTCCTGATGCTGCAGGTCAGGAAGCAAACTGGCAGGATTGCTCTGGGTAGAAGTCGCTTTCCTGCCGACTGCTTCCAGGACTGCTGACTTCTGTGGAAGGCATGGATGTACCTCTAGCATCCCAAACACCCTGCAAGTGTTGCACAAGGAGTGGTGCTATGAGGTGAATTTTGGGGTGGCCTGTGGAATGTGCTTGGCACACAAATGGCTTTCTCGAGGAGACAGGGAGTGAACTGCTGAGACATCTTGTTGCATTAGAGGATGCCCAGATATCACAAGAGGAACCCCCAGCCTGCCCCATGGCTGTAGTTAAAGCCCTGGTGATGGCGACTCCAGGGGTAATATAAACAATACACAGAGAAACAGTTTCCTTTTACCACAGAAACAGTATTTCAGCACTGGCCGAGCTGCAGCTTGCCAGCTGCAGGGAAGCCCTGAGTGCTGGGGATGTGCGGTGCTCTCCGTGGATGCTGTGTTTGATTTTCAGCCTACCTGAACTGTCCTGGGTGTTTCCTGGCATGGGAACTGCATGTCCAGGTTGGCATTGTCATGGCAGGCTGCAGGCTGGTGCTTTGGCAACCCCTCTCTCTTGATTTGCTCTTTTTATCCTTAAGTCAAATGACTTTAAACAACCAAACCGAGGTCTATCCATGCAGCCTGTTGCTATCACCACCAGGTATCCTAGTGGATGAACTGGGAAATGCACAAGGAGTTGCATTTATGCCCTGGAGGCTCGTGGCCGGTCCGTCTCTGACTGGGCTGCAGTGAAAATTTGCTGGTGCTGAGGATGCTGGCCAGCAGCAGAGGTTATTTTTCCTCCCCAGCACGGGCCAGTGGTACTTTTTGGGAGTGGATGTGCTCCAAGTGGATACCTGCAGTCCTGGGAATAACCTGACAGTCTTGGTGCTTTGGTGGGATGATTTGTGGGATTCTGCTTGCCCAGCACCATTCAGTGTTGGAAGTCACAGCCACTACCTAATGCTCTGATTTTTTGCCTGAATTTGGCTTGAATGAGGCATTTGCTTATTGAAGTGAAGAGAACAAAGGGGGAAAAAAGTGTTTTTCATCCCAAAAGATAATATTTTCAATGGGAGCTGCACCATAATAGCCCATTCTGGGGACCCACAGAAACTTAAATTGGTCTGCCCAGTGCTAAAACAAGATAAACAAGCCAAGGCAAGCTTGGGATGGCTGCTGTATGAGGCAAGGTGCAAAATAGGATGGACCAGGGTGATGGATAAGTGCAGAAGCCAGGGGAGTCTCTTCCTATGTTGTCCAGGTTTGGCCTTGTACGGGCCAAATACTGGATTGGGATCCTGCAGGGAGCTCCTGGACACGTGCTGCCTGTCCTGGCTGTTCTAGTCCTATCAGTGTCTCCCATGTGGTTATCAGGCTGCACACTGCACTGCCTCTGTGGCTTCTGCTGAAACCCATCCCAGACCTCTTTGCTCTGAAAACCAGAAATCTTTTCATCTCCAGCCCCACAACTCTCAGTTTGGAGATTTCACAAGATTTTCAACAGTTTCTCTCCTTCCATGTGTCTCTCAGTAGCAACTGTACCCCCTTTGGCCCCGTTCTGATCGCCTAAATGAGAGCAAATTTGGGTAGCTTCCTCTCATAAGGTAACCCTTCTTTCTTTGAGTGTTGTAGTAATTTTTCACACCAGTTTCAGTTCCTCAGAAAGACAAGGGAAAAGGTTTTCAGAGCTGTAGCTGGGATTTCAGGCTTAAGATCAATGGGCCTTTTGTTTTGAAATCCAATTCAGTGGGCTTTTAAGAACATATCTGATCATTACTGCGAGCATCTCGAAGTTTGGAGCCCCAGCCTGTTATTCAGCTATGAAACAACAACTCCGCTGACTCCAAGAACTTGTACAAACATTTCTAATCAACAGGAGGGAAGCTAAGAGCCATTCAAACAACAGATAAGATTAGTAACTGAAGTGGCTGGACTGCAACTGTTATTGTGCAAGTCAAAGAAAAGGCTGTCACACACGGAGGATGTTGCCAAGCAAGATTCATTTGAGTCGCCGAATCATTCTTCTCTCATTCACTGTCCGAATGCTCCTGCAGTCTTCCCAGATCTACTCAGGCTGGTGATCTGCTGGGTTAGGAGGTGACTGAGTTTAGGCTTTTTTCTTAGGTTGTGTCAGATATTTCCCTTGGTCCCGTTCTTGTCCAGCACCCCCAGCACGGAAAAGGGACCATATTCCGGTTCAGACAATTTCCTGTGCCACGATGGGAGTTGGAGCACTGAAGCAACCAAAGCCAAGTGGCTGTTGCCATTTCTCATCTGCAGAGCACTCAGAAGGCTTTTACAGCCATGGGGGGATGTCTGAGGCTGGTGAAGGCTCAGACCAGGAATGTGTAACAGGATGGTGAAAGCTCCCTTCACTTTCCATCTGGGTCCTCCTTGGAGCGTGCCTTTGGAGAGAGGAGTTCAGCAAGGCTCGACCACTGTCGTGAGGCGTTGGTTACCCCGTGAACAAGCCCCATCGTGTGCAGCAAACAAGAAACCAGCACACAACATATGAAAGTCATTTGGGAAGAAGGGAATGATGAGCGGTGCACACAATAGCATTGCTATTAGGGTCTGTCGATCCTAATTAAAAAAATACTTCTCAATGAAAATTATTTATAAAAAGAAATCACAGTGACCCTAAATCAAATTATTTGTGAATGGTTTTTAGTCTCCCAGATCAGTTAAAACTCCTGTGTTAGTCACTGGACGTCATCCAAGCTACATGCTGAATGAATAACATCCCTGCCAAATTTCATTTTTTTTCACCCTCACCCAGTTTGGCACAGGACAGTTAAAGTCATTTTTCTAAATATCTTTCAGAACATCAAGCAACTGTAAAATAACAATGGGAAAGCTTGGCCACAGACAACTGCAGCCCTCCAGTTGGAACCGCTTCTCTCCAAGAAAGCAATTCCACTTCCTTTGATGAATCTGTTTTGGGGGAGCACCAAAGCAAGGATTCCTCCACGGGGCTACTGCAGGGTCACTGCCCGAGGGGTAACCCTGCCAGGGAGCCTGGCTTCCAGGTGTTCCAGAATGTGGCACAGCTGGATCCAGACTGGCCCTGGGTACAGGGTTTGTGCCTTTTTTGGCCACCTGCTAGAGGGTGACATCCTGAGGATGTATCAGCCATTCCTTGTCCACAGCAGCAGTTTCCATGGTGAGCTGTATTGACGCCTCTTTTGCTCACTCTTCAGAAACAAAAAACAAACAAGAAAGAAAGAAATAAAGAATCAGTGACTGCACAATGGCAGAACAAGTTCTTGCTTTTTGTGTCTGCAAAGATAAAGTGCTAATTCTTCTAAGCACTATGTGATGTCCTATCCAAGTGAGTTAAGTTTTGGATTGTTTTCATGATGGCTTGTTCCAACTCCAGTGTGCTTTCCCTTCTCCTTTGACTGGCCTGCAAGTCCCCCACTGCCCTTTTCTCAGCTGGGTTCCCCTCATTTGTTCTTTCTGACCATGGGGGGCTCTTCTGTGTTGTCACCTGCAGAGAGCGAGGACGCTCTCCAGTTCTTGCTTCTCAGAGACATTAAGAGGGAAGCATGGTTCTCCAGCTCCCCACATAATCCAGGAGCTGACTGCTCTTCTGTTGAAAGCTAGCAACAAATGGCCCCCAAATTCCAATCTTGCTGGTTTTCAGTGAGAGTAATGTATAAACCCAGGGCTCTTTGCTCCTTGTCTCCTATGGAAGAGTAAGGACGAGAGCCCAGCATCATGTGCAGCAGTTAGCAAAGGCTGTGTCACCCATGTAAGTGACTGCCTGTTTCCCAGTATCCGAGTGGCTTCTTTGGCTCCAGCTGAACTGGTGTGATGCCTGGGTGGGCCTCCTCCTTCCCTTCCCTCTTCCCATGCCCATGGCATTGGCTGGGAAGGTGCTCTGTCCACAGGGACATCCAGGAAGGTGGGCATAGCTGGCTCACAGCTGCTCTGGCTCCTGGTGACCAGCTGCTTTGTCCTTTTATTAAGATGACAGCACCTCCTGTGTTTTTGCTGTTTGATTCCTCTTGCTTTCATGCTGCCTTGCTGCTGTCTCCAGAGCTGTGCCCAGATGGTCCTGTTGTTCCTCCAGCCATGACTGCTGGTTCTGGACTTGCACAGCCATGCAGCAAGGCAGCTGACACCCTCTCTGCTCTTGTTTTCCTTCTGGGCTTATGGACATGCTGGGGGTTGTGGGCTGTGAATCCATCCCCTCAAGGCATGTTTTTGGGAAGTGTGCTTTAAAAAGCACTGGCTGGCATTGTCTGCAGTTCTGGGTTTGCCAGATTTGCTGGATAGAGGTGCATCCCCCTCCCATGCCCCAATCTCTGCTTTATCCTGCCATTGATTTGCAACCTCTGAAGCTGTTGGATCACACCAGCTGGGGTCCTGAATGTATCCAAGAGCAGTCCAGCTGGTGCAGGCTCCCAGAGGAGAAAAGGGTAGGGGAAGGCAGGGAGAATCTTGGCACTAGAGACCTCCAGGTATGAGCGTGCCTCAAACCTCCACACCTCCTCCTCCAGCTAGGGGATCTTTCTGGCCATTTATAACTTCTGGTTTTGAGGTTGATTCTCCAGCCCGTCCCCAGTGCAGCTTTCTGCAGGCTGGGATTCTTTCTCAGATTACTTTAAACCCCCTTTCCTTAAAAAGTATGTGAGTATGTTGGAATAGATCTTTTGCAATCTATTCCCAGGGAGCAAGGTTGCTCATAGAACTGGGGTGAAATGGGATGACTGCTTCCATGTGGAACCAAAGAAACCCCAAAAATCTGCAAGGACAAGAAGGAAGACACAGAACAAATCACAGTTTTGAAATGAGGTTTAGAACAAATCACAGCTTACCAGTTTTGCATCCAAGAAAAGGATGCTTTGGCTGTTTCTTTTCCCCAAAAGTTTTTCTCTGTAGATGCTAACCTGACTGTTGCCACTCTGAGAGGGCTCAGTGAGTCCTCAGCTCTCAGGTGGGCTGGCTGCTGCCAGCATGACACAGTGCTGTGGTTTTGACCCCAAATGGCAGCTTAGCACCAACATCCACTCACTCACTCACTCACTCACTCACTCACTCACTCACTCACTCACTCACTCACTCACTCCCCTCTGATGGGATGAGAATCAGAAGGATAAAAGTGAGAAAAACTGGCAGCTGAGTTAAAGAAAGTTTAATAGGGAAAGTAAAAGCTACGTGCACCAGCAAAGCAAAGCAAGGCATCTGTTCCCCACCTGCCATTGCAGGCAGGTGTTCAGGCCCCCCCAAGGACAGCAGAGCTGTATGGTCTGGGATATCCCTTTTGTCCTGGCTGTGTCCCCTGCCAGCTCCTTGTGCACCCCCAACCTGCTCACTGGTGTGGTGATATGAGAAGCAGAAAAGGCCTTGACTCTGCGTAAGCCCTGCTCAGGAAAAACAAAACCATCTCTACGTTATCACCCGTGTTTTCAGCACAAATCCAAAGCACAGCCCCACAGCAGCTACTGGGAAGAAAATTAACTCTACTCCAGCCACAACCAGCACACAGAATCCCAGCTCCCCATCCTCTGTGGGGTTTGGTTTACATGGCTCTGAAAGGAAAACTCTCCCAAAATTCACACAATGAAGAGCAAACTCCAGCTGTGCAGATGGAGCTGTGCAGTACAGACAAGTGCTCAGATCCATTCCTGGATTGCAAGTAGCTGATGTTCCTATGGTGGAACCTCTTGCTGCATCCAGACAATTGTCCCCCTGGACCCTGCACCCACCTAGTGATTTTAGTGCCCCTGGTTTTGAATCCCTTTTTCCCGTGGCAGCCACAAGGGTAAGGGGTGTATTCAAGGCTTGTTCTAGCAGTGTTAAGCTCATTGCAGAAGTTCAGGACCTGCCTTTTGGCTCCTGGGGGCAAATGTGTGTGTGTGAGTGAATGCAGCCCTGCAGGCACAGCTGGTACCTAAAGCAGTAATTTCAAGGGTGCTACATAAACCCAGGAATAGAGTAATACATACCTGGATGAGAGCAGAGGCACTGGAGCTTAACTTAAACTCTTCCAACTTCTTTCCCTCCCAATTCTAAGGAAAATGGACAAAAAGGTGCCCTGGAAACTCTTGTGGATGGAGCCCAGCCAGAGATGAGCAGGAAGGAGCCAAAGGCATTTCCACAGCTTGTCTTGCTGTGCAGGAGGCTTGGAGAGGTGTTTATAAACACCTTTTCTGCTCACAGTGCTCTTGGCCCTTCTCTGGCTCATGGCCAGGCATGGCCCTGCTCCAAGCTTGTTTTGAAGTGTTTCATCCCTCGTGCTTTGTAGAGATGCCTTGGTGCTGAGGCTGAGCAGGGATTTGCTCTGGGAGCAGGTCCATGCTCTCCAGAGAGGATGGGAGCTGCTGGGCAGATCCAGGAGACAGGAATTACCCCCTTCAAAGCTATTCCTGAAGGTGGGTCTGAGTTTTCACACTGCCCTGTGCTTGGTCTTGCTCTGCCTGAGGCAGATGATGTGTCCCACGAGGTTGATGTTTCTGCAGCAGGCTGGGCCCTCAGGTGGGACATGGATCCCACAGCCCTGTGGGATGGGCACAGGTCCAAGCAGGGATCTGTGCTCTGCCCAGTGCTGGTGGAGCAGGTGTTGATGCTGTTTGGCAGTCACATCATCAGGGCAGGAATCTGGTTGGGTCCCTGGCATGAAAACACTTGGTTGACTGTAAACAAACCTATTTACACAGATACTTCTCAGCCTGGCCTAGAGAATGTGGGAGCTTTGGTCTGGAAGAATTTGTAGCTTGTAACTTCTAAACTCCTCATTATGCAAACATGAGAACCAGCAAGGCATCTCATCACCACTGGCTGTGGTGGCAAACAAAGCCTGTTTAGAGGAGATACAAGATGATCTCTGAGTATGATTTCGTGGAGTGAGGGGTAACAGGAGGAGTGTTTGAAGCCATTCTTCAATTATTGCAGCACTGCCTGTTCCCTGTCCTTCTGTGGCACAGCCAGGTGTCCTGCCCCACAGCTGGGAGGAGGCATCCACCAGACCCCAGCCTCTGTCTGTTCCAGGAGGATAAAGCTGTTCTTTAAACCATACTCCAGTGCCTTCCCTGGTAAGAAGTCACAGCTTCCTTCAAGGAGGATGAAGGTCTCAGCTGTGCTGATACATGAGGTATGGTCAGATTTGCAATCCTCCTGTGAGGGGTGAGAGGGGAGCTGCCACGGGTGGGAGGTCGGTGTGATACCTCCCTTTAAATGTCCATCACTTTATGGACCTCAAGGAAGAGAAAAGCTGACTTGGCTTCTCATTTTAAGCTTTACCAAGAAGCAAAGGGACAGTGGTGAGGGGGTTATCTGAGGCAGCAGAGTCACTTGTCATTCACAAAGTGATGGAGTTGATTCCTGCCGGCCCTGAGGAGATGAGAGATCCAGCTCACAACTGCAGAGTCCTGTGAGCCTGACCTGGGTGCTCTGACAAGGAACAATCAGGCACTATTCCTTTTCTGTGAGTGACTTCCCATGGGCAGCCTTAAGAAACGTTGTACTGTTGCAATGGAATGTCTCAAAGTATCAATGTTTATTTAGTAATTATTTAACATTTGCCTGTTATCTCTTTCAGAGCTGTTCTGGGGCTATTTTCTGGAGCATCACTGTGGCCCTGGGTGGGATTCCTTTCTGTCCTGTTGAGACCTATATGGGATGTAAAAACCTGGGATTCTTGCTCTCCGTGGCTTATACAGAGACTACCAGCTCAAAAAAGTTGTCCCATAACTCATCTCAGTGTTTTGGATTTTGCTGAAGAAGTGTTTATTTGAAAACCTCTTAGTCCATAAGCCAGACCCTTACCACAGAGGCAATATCTTTTTATTTTTCCCTCAATGATGCCACAAATAAAATGATGAAGGTGCTGAATTTTTCCATGCTCTGGTTTCTCACAGAGCAAATTGGCTGCAGAGTCCACTCTGGCTTGGTGTCAGAGGGGAAACAACTTCATTTTTATGAGGTAATTCCTTGGTCTGCTTTTAGACCCACGAGTCCCAGCTGGGGCTGTGCAATAGCCCTGCAGTGGACTGAAGGAGCACAGTAGACTGAATCACACCAGGAGGAGGAGAAAACCTTGGCTCCCCTAAATCCTGCTGCTGTGGAGAGCAGGAATTGCCTGCTGCCGATACAGAATGAACCCAGCACAGCAGGAAGTTCTTCTCCCTCCCCAGGGAACATTAGGGTTTCAGCCCCTCACAGTGTCTAGATAGAGGAACTGGTTTGAGGATATTTCTTATGGGAATATTTTGGGAACTCATTAAAAAGAGAATTATAGACCAGCCCTGGTGTGATTGAGATAACGTGGTGTGTAAGCGTGCAGGAAACATGAACATCCTCTCAATAATTAAATTCAATTAATTGTTTTACAGCTACTCAGCAAATACCATGAGGTTCAGGTGGGAGATGCAGTGCTGGGATTCACAAGGTTTGGATGGAGCAGGGAAGAGACTGTGGTTTGTGTTGGAGGGGAAATCTATTTACAAACCAGAAGCATTAGCAAACTGGCTTTGCTGGAGGCTTGTGGGACATTCTGCAGCCAGCACAGCAGGCACAGACCCTTGTTCTGAGGAAAGCAGTGCAGGGAAGGAAAAGGGCTCTGGCACCTGTGAGAGGGGGTTAATTCTGCATCTCAGTATGAAAGGCCTGGCAGCAAATGGCATAATAAAACAGCTGCCTTAATAAGACAGAATGAAAAGAAGGATATATAATAGCTTGATAGCTCGAGGAACCAGAAAGGAAGAACTTCTCTCTGGGGAAGGGATATGTGCAGCACTGGGGAAAATCCATCCTGGGTCCATCCAATGCTGCACAAATGCAGGGTGCTCTGCATCTGAAGGGGCATAAGGCTTACTTGCCCTTGCTATTTCTCTTTTTACTCTGCCTTGTTAAAACAGATATTTTATCAAGCCTTTTGCTGTTGGGCATTTCTCATTGAGTCTGGAGAGACCCCCACATCGCCTCCTCCCTGACCCAGTCCAGGGAGCATCCCCAAGGAAATGGGTGTGCACGGGGCTTGTTGGGGGACTTGGGACAGACTGCTCCCCTCAGATCAGAGCCAAGGCTCCTGCTGCCTCCCTGGCCATCCCCAGCCTGGAGAAACAAGAGGCTTGTGCCAGACCCCTGCTCTGAAGTGCCTCACTCAGGTCCCCATTGCTTCCCTGCATGGAGAAGCAGTGACTCCTGGAAGGGGAACAGGCAGTGCTGTGTGTTGTGTCATGGGCAGCCAGCGTTATCTCCCCAGCTGGGGCCTCAGAAACAGCCATGCCAGACTGCTTAGAGCTCACACATCCCAGAGTCTCAGGGTCCTGGAAGAGGCTGTGGGATGGGAGCCCTGGGATGCTCCTGGCTGGTGCCTGCTTGCACCATGGCTGTTGTCAGCACTAGGTCAGGGTGACCACGGCCTCACTGGGCTCAGCCTCATCAACCTCAAACAATGAAGGACCTCTGCCCCATGCTGTGTGCTCTCCTAGGCATACACCCCCTCCTGGGAAAAGAAAGATCACCTGGATATTCACCCTCAGCCTCTCAAGCTGCACTATAGTGCCACTGCCCTCTGTGACATGCCCCACTGAGGAGACTTTGGCTCTGATGCCTTTGTACCTGCTCTCCAGGTAGTTTTCAGCCATTAACTCAGCCCTGAACTTCCTCTCAGACAGATTAAATGAGACCATCTCCCACCATCCCTCCTTTTAGTGGCCGTGTCCCTGCCCCAAGGAGTCTGTATGTGTGATCCAGCCTTCAGGAGAGGAGAGAGAGGCAAGAGCAGCATCCCCTGGGGCAGGTCAGCGTTGGTGATGTCAGTGTCCCATCACTCCTGTAGCAAGCACAGACTCCCACTGAAGCCTCTGTCTCGTCAGAGCTGGCCTGGCATCCTCCCCAGGCGATGAATTTTGGGAGAGGAAATACAAATTGCTGTCCTTGGCTCTGCAGAGTTAATCTCAGTGCAGATGCATGTGGTGCTGCCTGTGTCCTCAGCTCCAGCCAGGACGTGCACAGCAAAGGGCTGAGGAGGGAGCTACAGACCGGGAAAGATGCGTGGCCTTGGAATGTTGGGAGAGTCTTGAAGTGCCCGAGGAGGGAGGATCCAGCACATGCACGTGCGTGCCCACGGATCACACGAGAGAGAGAGAGAGAGAGAGAGAGAGAGAGATGCAGCAGATGAGCTGCCTTGCTCTATTTGTAACCTCCCACTGCTGTTGCACAGGCTTTGCAAGGAGGAGAAGGAGCTAAAAATGGAGCTGAAAATGGAAACTTGAGGCTCGGATGCTTGGAGGGGTTCAGGAGCCCAACTCAACCCATCACTCCCCAGGGAAGCAGGAGCTTCTGCTCCTCCTGGGCTCTGTGTCTTGCTCTCATGCTCAGCACAGAGTGAGACATTCATGCTCCACCTTGGAGCAAAAGTAATTTTCATTAACTTATTGAGGAAAAGGAGACATAAAGACACAATTTAATTGCAAACCACAAGATTACCATGTGAGATGAAGCGAGGAAAGAATGAGGGAGGAAAAGGAAAAACAACTCAGTCTTATTTTTTAATTGGCATCCCTTTAGCTGGCTGAAGGAGAGCTGGGTGAGGACATGGCAGTGCCATGGTGTGCCCTGGTGGGTGGGATCCAGTTTCTGTACCTGGGCATCACAGCTGGGATGTTGCATTCAGGATCTGGCTGCCTGGAAGCTGGTTTGGACAGTCCCAGGTGGCTGCAGGATGAGATCCTGGTGTGCAGGGAGCCATGGACACCTATCCTGTGCCCAGGTCCAGGCTTATTTATCTGTATTTAGCACCTGCTACCCTAGTGTTGCTTTTGGAGAGTGCAGGATGTTCTTGGGACAGTGCAAGGTAGCAGGAGAGCATAAGGAGAACAAACAGGGCTCCTCTTCAGCCCCTTACATGCAGCAGCCTGGGACAGTCCACCCCTCCCCTGACCCCAGCTCTCCTTGCAAAGGGCAAGATGGAAAGGTGAGAGATGAGGCTCCAGAACCCCTCCAATCCCCCTGGCTTCTCGCTGAAACTGCTAATTAAAGAGCCCATTTCATCAAGTGATTTTTTTCTGATGTGAAAATTTTTCCATAAGGAACTAGTCCCGAATCCACCAACTCATTTCACATTTATTTTAAATCTAAGCTTTATATCGTGTAGTTTCCTCCAGGGCTTGATTATCTTCTCAGTACAAGCTCTGTTGTTCTGGTTTGTGAGGCCTATATTTAGCCTTGCCTTAAGGTCTGTGCACCTCTCAGTGCAGGGCTCAGATGCTGCCACCCAAGCTCCTGGGCTTTCCTATTTATTTGGATCTATTAAACAAGTTACCATTTCTGTAATATCAAGGGCATTTTCCAGCCACTGGCTGCCTACAAGCAGTAACTTGTTGCTGCAGAAATGGTCTCCTGGATCTCAGAAGTCATTTGGAGAGGGGCTCTTTTCTAACAATGGCAAATTCTATTTAAACAGGGAATCAAGGGCAAAGCCAGCCAAAGAGCCTTGTCCCTCTCTGTTATTGTGGTGGTACCTCAAGTCCTCATTCCCCTTGTTTCCTACACATGTAATAAGGCGTACACCCACTCAGCATATTTTTACAAAAAACACATGAAACAGGCAAAAGTGGCAGGGGACTTCACCTAAGAAGAGAATTCAGAGGTGCACAGACATGCCTGATGCCCTGGTATGACTGCAATTGTTGTTTAATGCACAGGGGGGTGTAAGGAGGTTGTATGGAGAGAAGGGAGAGAGAGAGAGAGAGAGAACATCAGAGTGGCTGGCAGCAAAATCCAGTCCAGGGAGAATGTCTGGGATGGAGGAGTCTTTCAGTGGAGGGCTGGAGGCCAGGATACACCATCCTGTGGGGAGCATTGCTCCCACTGATGCCATTTTGTGTTGGATCCCAGAAACCTGGCTTTTCTGAGCTTTCTGTGCTTTCTGGCACTGACTCTTTGGAGGACACTGCTTTTGACCTGAGGCCTTGGAGAAGGCTTCCAAATTTGAGTGATTAAGTTAAAATCATGGGCGTGTAGTTAAATAAAAGTGTGTGCTTTCACATGGTGAAGGGTTTTGAATTTGATGTTTTTACAATATAGTAAAAGGTATGGGACAAGATGAAGGATTTTGGGTGGTGTCTCTTTCGGTGCTCATCTTCCTTCTTGCTCATAATTTCAGTTAGTAGCTTTTGGTTGGACAGTTAGTGCTGCACTGTGGGTCACAGGAGTTGGGTTATTGGGTTAAAAGTATAAATAATATCAGTGTTATTTCTCTATTGGACTGTTTAGCTTTAAGAGACCTTGTAGCAGCTGGATCTGGCTCCATTTTGCTCACTTCTAGCTGGTGGCTAGAAGTGTTGCTGAACTTTCTGTGCTGTTGATCAGATTTAATAAACAACCAAGCCCGAACACGAGAAAATCCATTTCCTTTGTGTGTTTTTAAATCCTGTCTCTGAGTGAAGGCAGAAGAGACTCCAGACAAACCACTAATTAAGTGGTGCAAAACACTACCCCACTTTTAAAATTTTGCACCCTGTGTCTTCTTTCTGGTGACACATCTCAGTGCGTGGGCACCACCATCCTTCTGGGGGACGAGAGGAGCTGCATCGCTGACCATCAGCTCCCTGCCAGTGTCCCACCACAGTAACCCTCTGGCTCTGGGCAGTGGTGCCCTGCAGAGGCTCCCCTGTCTCCTCCACCCTGAGTGAAGCCCTCCTGCAGCTGGAGCTGCTGACAAATGTGTTGGATGCAGCTGTCTGTATCCAAGGAACGGAGCGTGCGAGCGGCACAGCGAGCCAAGGCACGCGATCGGAATGATCAGCGGGCAAAATCTGGGTGCTAAGGCATGGGCTGGAACATCTGATTGGAAGGCTGGGAGGAAAAAGGGAAGGCTGAATTGTTTATGGTTTGTTTTTCATTCATCATTCCTGCTTGTGTGGGTGGACAAGGAGTGAATGAGTTTCTCAGGGAGGGCAGCAAATAAAAGAGGCACACATTTCCTTGAAGGATGAGTAGCTTTTTTTCCTTCCTACTGCCTAGGTGAATATGTCACAAAGGGGCTGGAGGGAACCTTAACAGCTTCTCTCCCAGGTGGAGGAAACCACTTGCTCTTGATTATTTTCCCTTTGATCACCATGTGCCGAGAGATAAAAGGTTTTTTTGGGTGTGTTTCATCATAATAAAGTCCTGCTTTTTCTCCCTACAGCAAATGTTCTCAACTTTTCTTTGGACTGTTGAGCATCTCATGGAATCACAGTGGGTCGATGCTCTCCCAGCTGAGGGAAGGATGGGTGGCTGGATCAGGCCAGGATGATCCATTTCTGGGAGAGACAGCACTGGTGCCTACAGCTACAACCTTCATTTCTGCCTTCCCCTAATCTGGAAGCTGACATTAACAGGCAGGAGATAGGTAGATGTAGATGATCTTTAAGGTTTCTCCCAACCTAAGCCATTCTCTGATTCTGTGGTTAGTCCATGCCCAGGTTGGAGTCTCAGATTGAGTGCTGGGCTTTGCTTTTTCTATATAATTCCTGTGTTCATCATTTATCACCTGCTTTTCTCATTTCACCTGAGGCTGTGGTGGTGTCCCCCTGGTGCCAGGAGCCTGGTGTGTCCTGGTGAAGGGCTGGCTCCTGCCCCAGTGACGCTGTCCATGAGCACCCCCAAACTGAACAAGCCAAATCCTTGCAGAGAAGACGTGGAGGTGGGAAAAACCGGCTGCAATGGATTTGTTGGCATCTCTGGAGCTTTTGTAAAACATCTGATTGTTTTGCAGAGAAGGGATGTCCCACGGGGAGGGAAAGCAATGTTCTCTTGGCTGGGGTATGGGATGGTGTCTCCTTTATACATCAGCAGGGCTTCAGGCTCCCTGCAGGGAACCAGGATGGAGCTGGGAAGGGCTGTGGGACGTGGGGGGACACCCTTGCAATGCATGCATGGTTCTGAGGCTGCCCTGAAATGGGCAAGAGCATACATAGCCCATGCTGGATAACACCAGGGAATGGCTGGACTCGTGTTAGGTTGGATATCAGGAAAAGGTTCTTCCCTCAGAGGGTGCTGGGCACTGCCCGGGCTCCCCGGGGAATGGGCGTGGCCCCAAGGCTGCCAGAGCTCCGGGAGTGTTTGGAAAATGCTCTCAGGCACAGGGTGGGATTGCTGGGGTGTCTGTGAAGAGCCAGGTGTGGGACTGGATGATTCCCCTTCCAACTCAGCATGTTCTGTGACCCTGTGCTGTGCTCCTCTTTACACCAAAACCCCCACATGGGATTTTCAGGAGCACATCTTCAACTGACACGGAGGAGCCTGAACATCTGCAACCTGTGGAGGATGCTGAAGAAGGACAGTCTGCCTGCCTGTGCTGTTGGAGGTCAACATGTGTCCTTGCAGAAGAGCTGCAGGGCTCCCTGAAGAAGGGAGGGACACTGGGACACTGCCCTGTGTGGCATCTGCACCAGGCAGGGCTCTGTGCCAGGAGCTCCCTTGGCAGAGGGGAAGAGAGACCTGAGAGGTGCTTTGTTTTCAGGCATCTCGGGGAAATCTCAGGAACAAAATTAAAGGAGGAAAAAAAACCCAGCCCCCACAGCGTTTGTCTGAGGAAGGAAAACTTCTGATGGTGCTGCTGAACTCTGGGGTGCTCCAGAGGGTGGAATCCAGGCTGAGATCAGATTTTCCATCTCTATGCCAGGATGGCAAATATCATGAGTTTTCAGAACAGCGACTTAGGGGAGAGGTGGGCTTTGGATAAATTAAAGCAGACCACAGACCTCCTGGGTTCCCTGCCAACAGGGAGTTACCCTTAACTGAGGAAAATATTTTTAAAATAGGTTATTTAGGCTTCATTCTCTCAAAGCCACTGTTCAGGTTGCTCTGGTAACTGTACCAAGGGCTTTGCTCTATTTATTTCATATGTCAAAATGCCCAAGGACCTATAGAAAATAATGATTTTCCATTTATATGGGAAGGACAGCATAAAAGGGGGAGAGGGATTTAGTCCTAAACCATTTCTGAAATGATAAGAGAAAAGCAAGTGTCTCAAGTGGTGAAAACCAGCTGACTTCACAAGAGTTAGGCTGAAAAACGGGAAAAATACTGCTAAAAGGAAATGTGACCAGTGTCCTTTTTTGAGGCGAAACGTTCTGGACTTCAAAATGCCCCAGAGACAAAGAAAAGCCTAATTTTCCAAAATGCCCCAGAGACAACGAAATCCCCTATTTTTCAAAATTGCCCCAAATGCCACAGGTATCTTGCACTGAGTTTCTCAGTGGGAGAACTGCTGTAGTCCCGCTGGTATTTCAGCCTGCAAAACCAGACAAGGATTAGCAGCTCAGCTGCCTGGGCATGAAACTGCCCTTTCTGGTGAGGGGCAGGGTAGAGCAGGAGAGCTCCAGATCAAATTATGCTATCGGGTGTCTCCTTCCTTCGCAGGCAGAACCTCAGCTGCTGTCTGAGCAAAATGATAGGGAAAGGGGAAATTCCACAGAGATTTCTGTCAAAAGAAGAGAGAAGTCAGGTGGTTTCCCTGCTCCTCCGAGCAGCTTCCTGAATTTAAAATACTGTTCTTCCCTCTGCCGTGGGAAACACTTCTGGTCCCTTCTACCTCCACCTGCATTCCTCTGCAGTTCTGCATGGTTCATCAATCGGGGGGAAAGAGAAAGCCTTGAGAAACATCTGAGACCAAAAAGCCACAGAAAATCACGCTTAGCAAGAGGAAACGTGTACAAGAAGTGAACGGTCCCGGAGCCCTGCTGTGTGCAGGCTGCGGGGCTCCCGGCGCACCACGGCCCTGCAGTGGACACGCTGCTGTGAGAGCTGCCAGCATCCCCAGAGAGGGCAAGAGCAGCGGTCCTGGCTGGCAGCAGGAGCCAGCCCATGGCTGCAGAGCCCTGGGTGCGTGTGCTGGGGCTGTGCCCTCGTGTGCCAGCGGTGGGACAAGGCTGGCCTCGAGCCGCGGAAACACAAGCAGAGGCTACGCCCCATGCCTGGGCTGGGCTGGGCACAGCGGCTCTGCTCCCTCCCCATTTTTCCTGATGGTTCTGGCTGTGCTGTGTTAAATGGAAAGCAAATCCCGATCCTGCCGCCTGTATTTCTTTGCTCTCACCCAGGCGCTCAAAGACCCAGCTCTTGTCATCTCTTGAGGTTTGCTGAGGGGCTTCCCTGGGGCTCTAAAGGCACTGGGGCCATTGCAGTCAGTGCCCAGAACCATCGCCTGGGAGCAGGCTGAGCCCAGCCCTCCTGCCTCCAGGTCACCTCCGTGGGATGGGACTATGGCCGCTCCCCTTCAACGCAGAATCCAGCCCAAAAACAACCACGAAATCCCGTGCTGCTGCTGCTAACTGAGCATCTCAGCTCCCTTCCGCACTGTCTGGGCAGCGAGGCTTTGGGAGTGCAGATGCTTCAGGATAAGCCTCTAAAATAAACCCAAACATGCACCTTTTGGAGCTTAAAGCGACTCCTCCTGGAAGCCGCTGCAGGGAAAAGCATTTGTTTATTAACGAGAGGCAGCAGGAGAAGGGCATGAAAGGCGGCTTTGTCTCCCCAGCCGCTGCGTGCTCCGTTTGTCTCTATGTTAATGCCTTTCCTTCAGGTGCGCGGAGAATCTCGGGCACAATTCTCCCAGCTCCATAAAACCATCGGGCAAAGAGGAATCCCCGGCTCCCGGGCCCTGCGCATCGCGGAACCCCCGTGTCACCCGTAGCCTCCCCCAAACGAGCGCATCTTTGGTCTCCTCTGCGTGGAAAAGGGGGGTTCTGCGAACGCCTGGGGGCCTGCCGAGGGGCTGGCTCCGCGGCCGGATGGAGGCAACGCGCTCTGCCTGCATCGCCGAGGACCCCCAGGGACGCGGGGATCCCCGCCGCAGCGGGCATCCCCGGTGTGGGGGGAGTCCCCGGGCAGGGAATCACCTTTGCGGGGCGGTGCGAGGGTCAGCATCCCGGGGGTAGGGGAAGCTGAGGGAGCATCCCGCCTCCTCCCCGCGCCGCGCCGCGCCGTGCCAGTGCCTGTGCCGGTGCCGCGGCCGCGCCGCG
>VWZS01007634.1:404832-439435 GCA_013397075.1 Rhabdornis inornatus | reverse complement strand
CAACCCCCCACCACTTTACCGCCGGTGGGCCCCGGGAGCCGCGCCTGCACCGGGGGAGATGCGATGCGATGCGATGCGATGCGATGCGATGCGATGCGATGTGATGCGATGCGGTGTAGTGCGGTGCGGTGCGATGCGATGCCATACGATGCGCTCCGCGCGGCCCGGCCGCCGCAGCCGCTCTCCCCCCATCCCCCGGCCCCGGGGCTCCTCGCTCTCCGGGCTCAAGGTCCCGCAGCCCCGGCCCGGCACCGCGCCAGCAGCGCAGCCCCGAGCCCGGTGCGGAGAGTGCCCGCAGCCCGCGGCCGCCTGGCGCTCGGCGGTGCCGCTCGGGAGCTCCCGGTCTCAGCGCGGTCCCGGCGCCCCGGAGCCGCTCCTCTCGGGGGCCTCGGCCGTGGCAGCCCCGGCCGGGAGAGCTGCGGGGGCTCCGGTGACTCCGGCCGGGACCCCCGCCCCGGGCGCATTCCCTGCTGCGGAGGGGTCCGGGCCTGGGATGCGAGGCTGGGACAGGGGCAGAGCTCCAGGTGTGCCCTAAGAGCCGGGAAGTTTTGCGTCTTCCAAAATAACGGCCTCGCGGGGGGGAAGTTGCTTTTTCTTTTGTTCGTTCCGCGCATTTCGGTGTCTCCCATCACGGCTCTCGTGCGGTGGCTTGTGCTGTTCTTCCAGCACCTCTGGAAACGCGGTTATGAAATGACTTCAACGGGAAGCGCCCGCCGGAGCGTCGCTGTTTTTGTTCCTGGGTTTTCCTTGCTGTCCTCTGGCAGGTGAACACCTGCGAAGGGCCGGGCGGTGGGGACCGGGCGAGGACAATGCCTGCATTTTCCCAGGGTTTGGATCTGAGCTGACAAAAATGCACGGCTGGCCCTTCATCCAGCCTGAATGCTGGATACTGTGTCACAAAATCTGGGGAAGGCTGGTGTTAACCCGGAGAGCTCTGAGTGCCATGGAGTGCCCTCAGAAACGCTTTGAATCCCTCATGTTTGGTGTGTTACGGGGATATACAGGCTGTATCCCCAGGGAATCCAGGCTCTCCCACTCAATGTCAGTACACTGCATCCTCATCAGGTTAATTGGCCTTTTGCCTCATTAAAAGCAAGGTACTTTGTCAAGTTATACTTAGCTCTGTAATGGCCATATGTGTGCTGCTCTGTGGTGGTTGTTGTTGTGGTATTAACTGGGTGTTTCTGGGGCAAATACTCTGCCGTTTGGGACTGCTGACCCTGCACCGTGAAAGCTAGACCTGTGTCTTTTTTTAGTTACCCAAAAGATAAATTTAGAAGCTTGCGTTTCCTGGGAGAAAGGTGGAACCTTGCATATCATAATATGTTGTTGAGGAAAATGGGCTAGGACTGTGTGCGGGAAAACTAATTTGGGAGACACTAATTTCATGCGCATCTCTATGTGGGCCATCGTGGACAGAGAGGGTTTAGTGAAAGAGCTGTGGTAGAGTCTAGAGGAAAGTAAATGGGGGAATTTCTCAGGACTGTGGTCTCATTGTCAGGGAAAAACTCAGCAGAAGGTATGTGGCTTTTATTGTTTTTTAATTTTTTTTTTTTAAACAAAAAGGATTCTGAACTTGTGCATCTCTGAGCAGCAGGGTTTGACTTTAAGGGGAATGGAGGCTGCTCCGTGGCATCCTGGCTCAGGCCCAAAGTGTTAATGTGTGGGTTGATGTAACAACAAGTTAAGGGTTGTCATTCTGTCGTGACACCTCCTTGGAGCTGATGCTTTTGTTTCGGTGTGGCTCTGACTCGGCTCCCTGGCTGAGGGACGCTGCAGGTTGGTGGGAGCCTTGTCTCAGCAGATCTCGATGGCAGATTCCAAAGGAAAAATAAAATGTGATGGTTGGGAAATGTCATAGCTGTGGTTTGGTTTGGTGATGAAGATGAAATGGGAGCCTCAGCTTGCTGAACTGGTGGTTCCCTGAGCACTTCATGCTCTTGGTTCAGCTGGGAGGTTACTTCTGAAGGTGACTTTCCTGGCAGGATCTTCGGATTTGTAGCACCTGAACTGCTGGAAAGGTGTGTGAGCTGGGAAACCAGGCCACGGTTTGCCTTCATGCTCTGTGGTTTGTGCTGGGAGGGAAGATCCGAAGGGGTCCAGGGGTATTTCCCTTTCTTTCTGCTCACAGGGGTGGTGAGAGCTCCAGGGCTGGCAGGGGGTGAATGTCCAGGCACGAGGTACACTCTGAGGGACAGCTGGGCTGCAGCTCTGTGAGGGATGTTACAGAGCTGGGGGACAGATGCTGGGGTCACTTCTGAGTGGGAAGGGATGACTCTGTGGCTCTGATCACTCCAATGCCCCCACTCCCAAAGATGGAGGCCTCGCAGGACCATCTTCTCCCTGCTCTGGCTCTGTGCCTGGCTCTGTTTTCCAGTGATTCATCCCCTTCTCACTGGCTAAGATGCTGTGTGTCTCCTGCTCTCGCTGCTTGCTGAGGTCCAGGATGCGATTCAGGACTAGACCTGTGATGGGAGCATCCGTGGCTCTCTCCAAGGAGCAGTCTCTGCTGCTTGCACATCTCGCTTAGAGCAGAGGAAGTGGATGCTGAGACTCTGCATGGGACCCAGACCCTCTCTGAACAGAGCCAGGAGGACTGAGGTGACAGAAGGATTGCCTGGGGTGTGGGGGACGGAACAGGAATGCCAGTCTGTGCACCTGGTGTGTGGGGGGTCTGAGCTGGGCTGCTTTGTGTGTGCCCTTGAGCAGAGATCCAGGGAGCGGGATTCTCACTTTGGCCATCTCATTGCTGGGCAGGCTCTGAAGGCTGGAACTTCCCCACCTGGAAACCCCAGAGGGATGCAGCCTCTGCAGCTCTGCCCAGCCATGGTTTTCATCCCCCTGGCACACAGGGAGCAGCTGGTCCTGGGGCCTGGCCTCCTGCAGGTCTCACCACCCACCTGTCCATCTTAAGACCTCTTCTGCACTGGGAGTACTATTGTTTTGGTTTTGTTTTTTTTTTTTTTTTTCATACTGTTATATAACGATTCCTGTTATTGCTTCTGCTCCTGTCTCTTTTCTTTCTATCTTCTAGCTCCTTAATTTTGGATGGTCTCATATCTCCTTTGTGCCTACACACACAGATCAAGGAAGAGGAAATAGGTGCAAGACACGGCGCTGGGTCTCACTGGTGAAGGAGCTGGTGGCATTATCCCCACTGGAACAACTCCTGATCTGAATCCAGAAAGGGAGTTGTGGTCCTCACTCTCCTGGTCCTTAGGGGTAGCTTGTGTCAGCATCTCCTTCCCACTCTGTATGAGTCCCCTCTTTCTGTGTGAAAGATTTATGTGCAGATATTTTGCACACAGGAGAGTGGGGATTTAACCTGTCCAGGCTCTCATTTCTGCTTTCACAGATGAACAAATGTCTTCCTGCCTCCATATGCAGTGAGTTGCAAAGTAGCTTTAATTAGAGCCTGTACATCTCCTGAAGCACCTCACCGAAAACGCTGCTGAGCTCCAGGACGAGGTCTGCGACTCGCCTGTAGGATTAGCTAGCTTAGCCTGGGCAGGTAATCTGGTGGTGGCAGATCCCTGGGAGGATTTGCAGGCAGAGGACCTGTTGTTGTAGCTGGTACTTCTTGTGAGATGAGGTATTTATTTTATTTCCAGTCCAAAGGTGTCTTGGTCCCAGTGGGAATCAGGGATGTACTGGGGCTGTGGCATTGGCCTCAGCAGCCACATAATGGTGGGAGCTGTTTATCCTGGAGCCAGGTTGGTTAGAGCTGGCCTGTGAGGGGAGGAGGGAGGCCGGATTTTGAAGTGCCCGCTGGAAAATACAGCCCTCTGGATTACAGTGTAGGTGTTGCTGCCTGAAATAGCACTGGCAACTTTGGACCAGCAGCTCATGCAAAAATATCCCTCTTCACTATCCTGCAGATCATTGGACTCACTGCAAGCCAGGCAGGCACAGGGGAGGGATGTGGGTGGGCTCCAGCCACTGGTGATGGTACTCTCCCTTCATCCCAGGACAGCTGTGGAGCATGGAGCAGTAAAGCTGGATTTTCTCACACACCACCTTGCTAATTAGAGCTGTCTGAAACTATTTCTCACCACCTTCAGAAAATCACACTTCCTTGGGTTTACAGAAGAGCAAAAAACTTGCTTCCTTCTTGCCTTGAGTTTCTGCAGATGGGGAATGGTCACTGTGCTGCAAACAGCTTTGACCTCTTGCAAGGGTGGCACAAAGGTGCTCTCTTAAATCCTCTCGTACAGGATTTGGTCTGGGGTGAACCTGGGGGGGCTGGGTCCTCGTGGGCAGGTCAGCTCCTTGTCTCCCAAATGAGCCATCCAGGAACTGGCAGGTGGAACTTTGCTCGGCCAAAGCTGCAGGTCCAAGTGATTTCAGTGGTGCCTGACACAACAGAGTTTTTCCCCTCCCAGGCATGTGCCATGAGTGGAGCAAAGCCTGGCTAGTTTCTCAGTCTCCCTTTCAGAAATGTTTTACTAAATAAAGCATCTCCCCAAGGATCTCCATGAGTAAGATGAGACTAAACCAGCTCCCGATGATCCCAGCAGTGCTGATTTCTCTACCTAGGGCTGCTCCATGCCCAGCCCCTGGCCCCAGCTGCTGCTTGGTGGCTCTTTGTGCTCGCCAGCTGACAGCCCTTAGACATGGGCCCTGAGGCAGAACGCCCTTCCTAAATCACAGGCGACACCTTGACTTGGGTTTGGATCTGGACCAGAAACTGGTGCATGCTTGGGAGCACAGAGGCAATAAACTGCATCAGCAGGCAAAAAAGGGAGCCATGCTCTACTGCAGCTGAGCTCCCCACTTCGTTTGGGCTGTGTAAGGTGCACCAGGGCCTGGAGCCTTCAAGCGCTTGGCACACCACAAAATCTGCTGCAAAGTGCCGCAAGGGATGGGTTTTGGTGCTGCTGGGCTGAGGGTGCCCCTCCCAGCAGGCTGGAGGGGGTGGCCAGTTCCCCTCCCTGCGCATGTGGCACGGCTCCTACGCTGCTGCTTTGCCAGGTTTGGGGCGCTGGATGCTGCTGCTGAAGTCGCCTCATCTCCATTCCCCTCCTGAGTCAACGTGTGACGCTGCTGAGTGTAAATCAGAGCTGTGCTGGCCCTGGCATGGCACCTGGGCTTCCCCAGGTAGGCTGTGCTGGCCCAGGGCAGGTGGCAGTGCAGATGTAGGGAGGGACACAGAGCTGAGTGATGCACTCGGCCAGGAGGAGCTCCAGGAGCCTGATTCGTGGCGGGCAGCAGGTTTGGGAGCCTGCGAGCCCGTGGGCGACTCTGGTCGTCTGAGGAATTCTCACTGCAGAGGATCCTGAGCGACAAAGTGCTGGGAGGTGAGGAAGAGCCTCCGCGGAGCCGGGAGCTGTCTGGCAGCTGCTGTCGGTGCTGCCGTGCCCGCTCCGTGCCCTGCGCGCAGCCTGGTGAGCGCTGCCCGTGCTGCTGGGAGCTGGGCTGGCTGCAGCAGGGCTGTGACTACATCCTGCCCCTCTCTGCTGCCCAGAGGAGGCTGCCAGGATGCGAGTCCATCCCCTCCCCAAGCCCTGGACCGCCCTGTCGTGCCCGAGCGGTGCCGCTGGAAGGCGAAGGCTGTGCCCCGCTCCCCGGTGAGGAGTTCTCTGCGCTCCGAGCTGCTCTGTCCGGTGCAGATGGCAGAGGACGCCTGTCCTCGGCGGGGGCTCGGCGGATGCGTGCGGCGAGGGGAGGCTCTGGAGGAAGCTCATCTCCCTGGAAACTTTGGCAGCCAGGCGTCTGCTTGCCTACTGGATTGGGTGTGCGGCAATCGAGCCCCTGAAGGCGCCAGCACCTCTCAGCGCTTAGCATCTCCACTCTGAGGGGAGGTGGAGAGATCTGCCAGCTGCCCAAAATTTTGGGGACAGAGTATTGAGCCTTCAAGGGTAGGCTAGAGATTAAAAGGAAGATGAATCACCGTGCTGCTCTTTCTCTGCTGAATGACCGTGCTCCCAGAGCTTGGCTGCTGCAGTTTGGGGCTGGGCTGTGTGCTGCAAAGGCTGGCTGGGCTGAAGGGCCAGTAAAAACTGCTCTTGTTGAACCCTCATGGTCCAGCTCCACTCTGGATAAGACCCTGACCAGTGTGGAGGATGGAAAATATAAGGTACCCCAGAAGATTGATCCTAGAGGGGAGCACATGGTTTGCATCTTGAATGTTGTAGCTCAGGGACAAGGTTCTTCTGCCCACAGCAACTCTCCCTGGCCTGGACAGTCCTTGAATTCTCTTTCTTGCAGTTGGTGGCCATAGTGATTCTCTCTGGTCCCCACTGCCTGCAGCAGGACAGTGCCTTCCTTTCCTGTATTCCTGTCACTTTCTGTTTGCTGGCCCCTGGAGGGCAACTGAGTTCATCCTTGCAGGCTGTAGCATGTGTTTTGGTTTTGCAGTAATAATACTTCGTCTTTGGTGACCTCCTGGAGCAGAGCTGGCTGCTGCTGTCTGTGGGCACAGCATCTCTCTGGGACGGACACACATGCCTGGTGAGTGGAGATGTGTCACACTTGTGACAGAGCACTCAGCTCCCGCTCTGCTGCCCCCCTCTCTCTCTCTGTCCTGACGTGAGGGAGCTGTCCTTTGCCCTCTTGGTGAAGGTGAGAGCTCTGGGAAAGCCTTCCCAATAGGCTCAGGTGCTAGAAATGGTCCTGTAGGATCTGCGGGTGAGAGCAGAGCCCCAGGGCTGATGGAAAGCAGATCCTGGATGTGATGGTTTTCTAGGGCAGGTCTAGATGGGCAGTGCTGTGCCTGATGGCTTGTGGAAAGGCTGAGGAGGATGGGAATGCTTTGCAGAGGCTGTGGAAGGACATGCTGTACTACTTAGTGGGAGAGCTAGTCAGGTCTTGCCAATCTGGGGTCGGAAGGCAGGTATTTGCATTCATTATAATCAATCACTGCTCATCCACTCCCCATAATGGCTCACTAATGACGAAACGCTGCTCAGGAGCCTTTCGGTGGTCTCAGGGCAGGCAGATGGCTTGGCAGGAGGGTAGGGACTGGGATTAGGTCTCCTTTCTGGGCTGCCTGAAAGTTGGCAGTGATGCACAAGCCCTGGCTGCTGCCCTGGCCGGAGCCCGTCCCTGCTGGACCCTGCTCCCGCTGCAGGGGTGGGCAGCCCTGGGACAAGGCAAGGGCAGGTCAGCATCAGGCACAGCCTTTCCTGCCTGTGCCAGTGGGATGTGGCTTTCCCATCATGTGTGTGGGTGTGTGATTAGCAAAACACTCATTAGCCCTGGGGGTGTGACAGGGAGCGTGATCCATAGGTCAGGATGCCTTTCTTGGGGGTTGGATCTTCCACAGAGATCCGTGGGATGGTCGTAACAGCAAGGGGAGGAGTGAATGCTCCTGGGCCTTATCTGGACGTGCTGCTCTAGGTGTTCCCCTCCAGTCTTCCTCAGCTGCCCTTCTGTGTGCCTTGGTGTAGAGGAGAAAAGGAGTGTGGATGTGTTTGAGTCTCCCCATGGCTGCTCTCAGCCTTCAGACAGGCTGGCACATGCTGGGAGTCCAGCTGAAGTCACCAGCATCCCTGGGAAAATCCTCTGCCATGTGGGGTCCCAGCCACCTTCTCCCCGTATCTCTGCTGGGAGAAGGATCTGTCCTCCCATCCTGGCTGCCAGGCTTGCTCAGCCCCAGCTCTGAACTCCATGGGGAGCTGGTGGGATTTGGGGAACATCAGGGTCTCCTCTCAAGGGGTGATGGGACACTCACTGCCTGCCTGGGCTGCAATGGAGCAGAAATTTCTGTCCTTGGGGGATTTGGCATGGACAGCTTTGAGAAGAGCTGGAGACCCTTTCTTACAGCACTGGGGAGCCTGAATCCCACAGATACATCCCAAAATATGCAGAGCTGAGGCAGCAAGAAGGAGCTGGAGGAGTTTCCCTGCCAGGTCCTTCCTGCAGCTCCTGGCTTGTCTTGGCTCTCTCCATGTACATGCAGGAGGAGGCCATTCCAACAGCCACACACTCAGCCCTGATGAGTGTTCCATCACCCATCAAACGAGTGCTCCATTACCCAATGATGCCCTGACCTTGAGCGTTCCCAGAAGATGCCTTGGCGTCAGTAAATGGGGCTGAAGCTGGGATGAAGCTCTGGGCTACACCAGGATTGCTCTCCTCTGGCACTTTCTGCCTAGGTTGGTGATTTAAGCTGGCCCTCCTGGTGTGGAGGACACAAGAGGCTGGATGGCTGCTGGTTTGTAGGGTGGCTGTCATTCTTACTTGGATGTTCAGGCACAACAGCAACTGCAAGTTCTGGCAAATGCTGCAGAACCCACAGGCCAGATGGTGCCCAAGTAGAATTACAGGGAAGGAGGAGAAAACCTAGTAGGGGTCAGCTATTCTGGTGGATTTGGGAGGCTCAGGTGCAGCTGAGATTCTGGGAAAGGCCTTGAGGGTTTTGAACATCGGGTAGGATATAGCAGTAGGTGTAGGATGGTTTGGATGGGAATTAGGAATTATTCTATACCTACAAGAACAGATGATGGGAGGCAGCAGGCAGGGGGTCACCCAAAGGTCCTTCTTGCACACAGAACCTTGCACACAGAGCCCCAGTGCAGGGTGCTGTGGGGCACTGAGGGGAAGGATCAGGGAGTCCCTGAGGCCATGCCTGCATGTACAGCAGGGCTGGGGTGCAACTGCTGATTCTGCAGCTCCCCAAATGCCTCCATGCCAGAAGGGATGGGCTGCACTGGGAGAGGCACAGCACATGCTGAGGCAGTGCTGGGTGTTAGCCCCAGGAGAGGTGTGCTGTCATCAGTAATTCCCCTGTGCAGCCTGATCTCCATCACCTGGACCATGCTCCAGAGAAGGAGCTTTGTGGCACATCCAGCTCATTCCAGCGTGGGGATGTCCTGGGTGGGGGCTGCTCCCAGTGCAGGGGTGCTGGGCACACTCACTGCAGCCAGGGGTGTTTGTGGGGCTTCGTGCTCTGGAGGGAACCAATGCAGGCAAGGGGGGCTGTGCTTGGAGATTTCGTTCAGGTCCCATCTCTGCCACTGATCACAGGAAATCTTCTTAGCATCCCCAAGGTGGGATTCCCTGCCTGACAAGCAGGAAGGATGCTGCTTTGCAAGCTCTTCTAGGGAGAAGAGCAGAAACTGGTGATGTGCTGGGTTCCCAACAGTGTGTCAGCACCAGAAATCACCAGAAATGGAAACAAAACCCTCCCCTCCCTCCTGTGCCTGTCATTGATGCACCTTGGCATCGCCCTGGGTGCAGGGCTGTCTCTCTGCCAGCTGCCCCTCTGTGGGGCTGGCAGACCTGGCTATGGAGGAAGCAGATCCTGCAGAGGCTCTCTATGCAGTTGAGGGCATCTGCGTTGGTGTTTGGGGTTGGAGGCCACCTGTCTTGTTCCTGAAAAAGCTCTGCAATAGACCTGCAAAGTATCAGCCAGCAGAGCGTTGTCTCTCCTTGGGTGGCCACCTTGTTCCGAATGTTTCCCAGCCAAGCTCAGCTCTCAGCAGAGGTGTTAGATCCACAAGGACAGAACCTTGTGTGCCCAGCCCTGCCTCTGATCTGCAGCAGCACACTCCATCTGTGTGGGAGAGCTGTGACGTGTGCGGAGACCATTTCTGTCAGTCCATTCCTGGTGACATGCAGGCTGCTGGCATCCAGGCTGTTTTCCTGGTGCTCAGCACTAGCTGGGAGTACTGGCGGATCCCCGAGGGCACTTGATGCTCTATGATGGTGTGGAGAGAGGATTTCCCAAGCTGTTGGAGGGCTGAGCAGCTCTGTGGTGCTTGCTGTGACGAAGGATGCTCGGGTGAGACAGGCAGAGCGGCTGCTCTGCTGATGCCTGAGAACTTCTGTAGCTGCTGAGAAATCAGGGGTGTGTTTTGGGGCTTGTAGTGGCTCTTAGAGCTGCCACCAGGACCCATTCCCCAGTCCTCTGGGATGCCATGTGTCAGCATGTTGCCTGGAAAGGCTGACCTGGAACAGAGACTAGGCAGAGCAAAAGGAATAAAATCAGAATTTATTGAAAGGATTCACCTTGGGCAGTGCAAGACCCTGGCCAGGGCTACATCCAAATCAAACCCAGGATGGATCCTGGTCACGAGTTTCTACATTTTTATAAGTTTTGGTTCATCTACACATTGGGGTCAATGATGTACCCACAGCCCCAGGCTATGAAGTCTCAGCCCCTGGCTTGCCCCCTTTCCCTCGCTGTTGTTTCTGCTTTTTGGGTCCCAGTTGTCCTTGATTCTCCAGCTAGAAAGGAATTGTTTTGTCTGACTCCCCTGTGAAGAGAACTCACTAACACCTAATGTGAAGTTTCAGAGTTACACACTAAGCAGCAGAGATTCTGAAAAATAGAAAAGCTAAAACCCAAGGCATCAAGTCAGTGTCACTGGCAGGTGACCCAAACCCATCCAGGCAGGGGTTTTCTTCAGTAGGCTCTTCCCAGGGAGAGGACAGACAACTGCACTGTCTGCCTGTGCTGAGCCAGCGAATCCAGGAGCCCTCCTGCCTTGGGCTGCAGACGGCTCCTGGCCTCTCCTTCCTTCCCAGCACTGCAGGCTGGGTCACCTTCTGCTCTGTGTCATCAGGACAGGGGCAGGGAGTCCAGAGCTGTCCCACCAGGACAGCACAGGTGTCAGGAAGGGAGGGAATCCTGCCTGGTGTGTGTGCACCTGTAGAAAAAACAGCAGAATTTGCCAAGAACACACCTGACGTCACTGGAACCAGGCAGGTACCAGGAATAAAATCACTGCTCCTGCAGGAAGGAGGCTCTGGATGTTTCTTTGAGCAAGGAGAGGAAATGCCTTCCTGAGGTGAAGTTTGGCACTGGCTGATGGGTGATGAGACCAGCAAAAGCCGTACTTAGACGTTAAAGCATCCAGGAGAGGAGCTGGTAACTCCCAAACCATAAATACACGAAGAAGGTTCTGGCTTCAGAAGGGCAGATGGGCACACTGGAGGGTGCACTGGGAAGCTGTGACCTTTTGAAACCTTCCTGCTGGGAGAGTGGCCATGTTTTTCTCTCACTGGCTGATGCTGACAGTTGCCTGTTGTCCATGTTGGATGTTGGCTGGCTGCATGGGCTGCGAGTTTGCTGCTGCCAGCAGGAGCTCCTGGGGCTGGAGGTGGCTCCTCAAGCCATGATGCCAGACAGCTCTGAGGTGGGGAGAGGGGGCTTATGCTCTCCTCTGCTCTGGATGCCAGGGAAGTGTGTGCTGTGTGTGCTGTGGTGTAGGGTGGCACCTCTGAGAGAGGTCACTCAGTCCCTGCCCCTGCACAGATGCCTTGAGTCTGGGAAGAAGGATGCTGAGCCCTTGTGGGTAGAGCTGTTCTCCAGCTGGGATGTTTCCTTATGTTGCACAAGACTTACTGAAAGCCTCGTGTGAACCTGCTGGGAGGGGGTGTATTGATGACTTCCTTTTCCCATCATCTCTTCTGTAATTCAGTGCCCTTTCCCATCATTTGGCCTTCAGGGAATTTCCCACCCCTCAGGCTGTGTCCCAGAGCCAGGAGAGCAGTGCTAGCCCCTTCCTTCCCTGGGCAAGCAATCCAATCCCTGGTACTTCACTTCCTGCACTTCTGGGGTGTCAAATCAGACCTGACCTGGAGGACAGCAGAGCTGAGCTCTGCCAAGGCTCTGATTCTGGCCCAAGGAGGCTGCAGAGCCCAAGGTATCTCACTCCAGTATGAAATGGGTCAGTCCAGGGCCTTTCCAGAGATCCCAGCAGTGTGGTCAGAGCCTGGAGCTGCTGCCTGTGTCTCCTTTGGGCTGAGGTTGTGAGGAGCAGGGGCAGTGATGTCCCACTCTGCCAGCTCTGCTGTCACCAGAGGCAAACCCTGGTGCCATGGCACAGCTCCAGGCATGGCACACCTGCAGCCAGGCTGAAGGAGGGATCAGTGGTCACGGGGATGGGCAGTGCGTGCATGGCAGGACCATGCACAGGGCATCTCCTGCTAAAAACTGAGTTGTACCAAGTGTGTGGTGTTCCCAGGAGAGTTATCAGATCAGTGTGGAAGACACATCCATGTCCCTGGGGCAGAAGCCTGCCCAGCAGTGGGGTTTGCAGGTTTGGAGATGTTTGCTGTAGCAGACACACACCTGCCAGCAAGGGAGGAGCAGGGTTTTATCTGGAGCAGTGTTATGCTGGGCTGAGCTCATCTTCTCTTGGAGAGTGGGGCAACAGCAGAAAGAGGGGTCATCTTCTGGCTGCTGCACCTGAGGGGAACACTCCTCCTTGAATTCTTATTTTCATGGATGATATTCTCCTAAATAATGAGGTTTTTTCTCCTTCTCTCTGTAACGGATGACACGGGAAACCCTTCTGCAAGGAAGTAAATTCTGCCTGTCACGGTGGCTTTCATTTGGCAGTGTTGAATTTCCTTCCATGCTGCTGTTGTCTTTCTCTTTTCCCCTTCTCTCCCGCCCACACACTCTTTTCCATCGTACATCCTCAGCTTTCAGAATGATAATTGCAGTTGAGTGAAGAAAACCCTAACATGTTTTGAAGGATGGCTTCAGTGCCTTTTTCTGCAGTGTTCCCTGAGTCTGCACCCTGTTTGAAAATCTGAAGGTGTTTCAATGACCTTTTTTTCCATTTAGACCTATTTTTTTGAGGATATTTCCTGCAAGTTCCTGGAAAGCTCCTTCTTTCCTTTTCCAAAAGCTGCTGAGTGAGCTGTGGGGGCTCAGCCAGGAGAAAAGGAGGCTCAAGGAGGTCCTTCTTGCTCTCTGCAAATCCCTGACAGGAGGGTGAAGCTGGGGGTAGGGAGGGGTTTGGTCTCTTCTCTCAGGTAACCAGCAGCCTCAGGGTGTGCCATGGGAGGTTTAATTGGATATTTTCGGGAAAATTTCTTCACTGAAAGGATGGTCAGGCATTGAAACAGGCTGCTCAGGACAGTGGTGGAGTCATCACCCTTGGAAACGTTTAAAAATGTGTAGATGTGGCACCTGGGGACATGGTTTGGTGGTGAACACCATGGCTTGCTGGTGCTGGGTTAAGGGCTGAACTTGATGATCTTAGAGCTCTTCTCCAACCTTGGCAATTCTGTGATTCTACTCATGGTGGGACTGTGAGCACAGTGATGCTTCTGCCCTGCACCATGTCCTGGGACAAGCAGGACAGAGGAGTCCAACAGCCCTGCCTGGGGCTCCTGGCCCAGCCCAGAGCTGCTGCTCAGACCTCTGGGAGCAGCTGCTGGACCAAGGAGGTTTGTGCAGAGGGGCTGTGTCCTGCTGGCCACTATTGCCAGCCTGTCAGCTCTTTCCTCAGATGTTCCCAAGCCCTGGGCCATGGTCTGTGTGTGCCCCACACTGTGTTGTGGCCAAAGCAGCCCTTCCCAGCCCAACACGCTGGGTGTGCCTTGGAGAGCTGCCAGACCAGCAAACCTGTGCTGGCCATGGCCATCCCACTCAGCAGCTGAGTCTGGCCTGGCAAGAGGTGCAGGATGGTTCAGAGATCTGGAGAGGGAGAAGTGGGAGGGGAGAGGCCATGCCAGGCAGGTGGCTGTGGTGTCCCAGCACCTGAGGGCTGCCCTACCCCTGCCACTGACCCTTCTGTGCCTCAGCTGGTGCAGTGGGAGCTTCCTGGGGCTGTTGGCAGAACATGTGGCTGTTGCTTTGGCTTTGCATCCCTCTCAGGGGAGATCAGAGTCCTTGGAGAAGCCTTCAGAGCCTCATCGGTGTCACTCTCCTGGTAGCTGAGACAGCTCTGTGCTTCAGGGTGAGATGCACTCAAAGGAAAAAATACCCTGGGGCAACCTGGGGAACAGAAGCCACCATCAGCTAGAGCTGCACAGTGTCGGGTGACCTTTTTTTCTCCCTTGAGCAGTCTTGCTCCGAGGGAAGTGGAGGACCCTTGATGCTGAGATGCTGCTCTGAGACCCCCAGCAGCGTGTTCTGTGTGTCAGGAGCTGCCTGCAGCGTGCGCGGGTGTTCATGGCAGGGAAATGAGGCAGCTTTGCCACAACCTGTTCCCAAACCATTCCTAGTTCCACCTGGCTGCCTACCCAGCTGGAAGAGGCAAGGGAACCGAGCCTCCTGCCCGTGGATGTGGGGATATTTCCCTCCCCTCCCCCTGCAATCAGATGCTTGCAGAGCAGAGCTTGCACTCCATCAGACGTGGGTGTCTATAAAAAGCCTCCCTGGGGTTGGATTGGGTGGGTTGGCTGTGCCACATGGTTTCTCGTAAGGCCCGTGTTGCTGAGCAAGTGGCATTCCACTTATTTTTGGCATTAATAGTCTTTAGTTAATACATAAATTCAGCTTAAATTCTGGATGGAGAATAAATCCCAAGTGGAGGCTCTGCTAATAAGATGACAGACGCTTCGGGGAGCCTGGGACGCCTGTCAGCGGGGCGGCCGTGGCTGCTCAGATCCCAGAGCAGCAACAACGCAGGCACCAGGTCCTGAAAAGTTACCACGAGCTGTCCCACTGAGTCACAGAAGGATTAGGCAGGAGGCTGAGGTGAGCTCTAGCTCGAACTGCTGCAGCTGAACTCATGACAGCAATGCCCCGGTGAGATCCCCAGTCCTACCTGGCATGTGGAGGAAAGGGAGTCCAAGCCTCAGTTTAGGTGTGACCACTGCAGAGCACTCTTGTCCCTGGCAGTCTCAGACCTAGCCTGAGGTCCTCTGCTCTGTTTCACTCTTCTGACCCCATCAGTCCTCCCAGGCTTCCCCACATCCTGGTGCATCCCAGACCTTCACCCCCCACCTGGGTGTGTTGAGGGCTGCATCCAAAAGGCTGTGTCCTTGCAGAGTCATACATCCCCGTGAGGACCTGGCAGGGAAAACCATGGCCAAGCCAAGCAGAGTGTGGGACCTCAGAGCTCTGACCTTGGGCTTTGCTCCATGGCTTGGTGCTGTCACCTGAAGGAGGGTCCAGAGATCCCAGCAGGCTGTCCCAGGGTTTTGTGGCATTGTGCTCCCCAGGGCTGTGCCATGGGGCTCTGCAAGTGTGGCAGAATGGAGGGTCCCAAGCCTGAATTCACCATGCCCATGATGGTTTGGAGGGTTGAGGCTGGAGCTGACTCACGTCCCTACCCCAGCTCAGCAGCACCAGCTCTTAGTGCCTTGCTCATGCTGCCCAGCACACCTACACAGGGGCTGCTGATGGCTCTGCAGGGGAACAAACCCCTCCTGATGTCCTTCACATGACCATGCTGGGGCTGTTTTGTGCCTGTGTGCCAGACTAACAGGCCAAGAGGGATGTGCTCACTCCTGTCTCCAGCTGACTCCTGAGCTCCTCCCCACTTTTATCTGACTGCTGTGAGATGAAATCCAGAATATGATTTTGAGAAATGCCTTTGTGAAGAAGCAGCTTTCCAGGAACCTTTCCAGTGGGGTGCTGCACTGGTGGTCTGCCAGCCTGTCCCACTCCAGCCCTTCCCTGTCCCTGTCCCTGGGGTGCAAGGTGTATGCCACTCTTAAGAGCAGGTGTCCAGGTGACTGGGCAAGAAACCCCATGGCTAAGGGGTGGATTGCCAGCTCCTGACAGGGTCCTCATTGTGTTTTCATGAATTTCAACTCTTACCAGAGCTGAAAAGGGAGGTTATCCAGGGTTTAGGTGAGCACCAGTTCATCCCAGTCTTTCCTGTCTCACCTTGTGCATGAGGTCAGCCCCTACATGCTCAACACTTTATCCCTTGCAAGGAAGAAAAGAGTTTAAAGGAATTTTCAAGCCTCAGGTTTCAGTTGCATCAAGGACTGATAGTCCAGCACTGGCCTCATAGAGCGGGGAAAGTCTGAGGGAATTCCTTTCCCCTTGTTCCTTCCTGTGGATTTCCATCTGACTGTGCTTCTTTCATCTGCAGTTTCCATCTGAAGGAGTGACAAGGGAAACCTCAGTTGTCTTGTTTTTGTGGATGAGGGTTTGCAGCCACATTGCTTTCCCATATTTTTGGTGCAGGGGAGGTGGGGCTCAGTTCAAACCCGTGTGTTGCAGTTGGGAAAGCCCTGGCTGGTGGAACGGGTGGTTACCCCTGACTCACAACACGAGGAGGTAGTCCCAGCTACAGCCTCTGGGCAAGGTGTAACAACCAGGAGGCTCTGTGCAGAGCTGTAGGTGGATGCAGCTATTCCTCTCCTCTCTTCCCCCACATCTGTGTTCCCATCTGGGACCTGCCTTGGGGACGCATCACGCTGCAGTAGAAGCTGCAGCATGAGATGATGCGGGGGCGGCGCTGGGATGCTCCTCTCCTGGAGCAGGGGCCTCAGGGAAGTAAGAGAGAGAGAGTGTGTGTCCCTGTGCTTGTGCCAGAGGCTTCCTTTGGAGCCAGAAACGATCAGTGCTGGAGGGGGGGTGGGAGGCAGGAATCCCAGCATCTTCCTACCCAGTAGCCAGCAAATAGACTCTTGGGATTGGCCGTTGCTAGGCACAGGGATGGCCAATGGGTGCAGAGTGGTCCAGGCACGGCCGGGACATCCTGGCTGGGACTGGTGCCTGTGTCCCGAGAGGACAAACCGTGCAAGGGACAGCAAAGCACAGGATGGAGCACTTGGCATGTGGGGTGAGTCCAGGCTGAGCAGAGCTGCGGGGTTTTGTGCCTTGGTTTCTTGTCCCTCAGCCTCTCCCCTCCCTGCTGCCCTTCTGGCTCCTTTTAATCAGAATCCCTCCATCACTACCCCTGTATCCCGAGCCGTTGGGAAGGTGAGAGTCCTCCCCATCCCTCTGTTCTGCCTCAGAGAGAGCTGACAGCAAGGTGGTTCTCACCTGGGAAAGCCCAACAACAACTCTCTCAATAAACCAGCACTGAATAAGGCAGAATAAAGAGAATACCTAGTGAGTAAATAAAACATCCCTCCAGATGCTGGGCACCCACATTTGTGCAGTATCAGACAGACTCTGGGCAGATTTCTCCCATGTCTCAGAGCAGATCCAAGCCAGGGAGGGAAGCTCTCCCTTGCAGTCATTCATTATATAATTTCCTTCCAAGAAAACAACTCTCAAGGATGTTCTCACAAGGACTCCTTGCTGCACTGTTAGAAACAGGCAAGGCCACACAGGTGGTATGGCTGCTGTGCTTGAGTGGGAGCTGCCATGGGCTGCAATGTCCTGCTGAACTTTTCCCATGGGCAAGGGATGTGTGTGGCACAGCCCAGCCTGGAATGTGCTCAGTATGTCCAGCACAGCCCAGCACAGCTCAGGCATGGGTGTACTCAGCTCGTGGGTGCATCATAACTCCTCAAGGCACAGTGGTCTCCTGCCCAGGATCAATACACTCCACTCCTGAAATGTGAGATGCCTTCTGACAAATGCTGGAGAGGAACCTTGGACAAGGGCATGGAGTGACAGGATAAAGGGAAATGGCAATTGAGATGGGGTAGAAGACAAGCAAAGGATGGGAAAACAGCTGATAACTTTGGGAGAGAGCAGCCTCTGTGGCAGCCCCACTCCCAGGCTGTGATGGGTTTGGATTAGCTGTGGAATCAGGGCAGGGGATGTGGGAGACGCCTGTGCCACAGCCAGTCCTGCTCTGCCTTTGCTCTGTCACTGTCCCTGCTCCATGGGGCTGCACTAATCCCCGCCAGGAAAAGCAGGGAGGGAGCTGTGCTTTGATGGAGACAAGGAACGGTTTAGAGGGAATTAGAAGGGATTTATGTTGGTGGAAGAAAACACAGTAAGCGTGGCTGCCCTGGCCTGGGTCAGGGCACTGGGCTGTGCAGGGGGCTGGCTCACCTGGGCAGCACTCTGAGGAGCTGCTGTGATGGCAAGGGGGGCTGCTCACCAGTTTTCCTTGAAGCCACTGTTCCCAGAGGTGTATGACTGCACATGAATCTTAATTATTTTGTAGAAGTTTTGTGGTGACCAGAAGAAGCCTGAGAATGAACAAGCAAAGCTCATTCCATCTGGAGATGAGTGAAAATGTTCCAGCGTTTATTTAATATCTTTTCTGTGTGCTTTAAATTCACCTCCCAACTTTAGGTTGTCCGTCTCTCAGTTCTGCACTGTTTTGAGCTAGCTACAAGAAGAACCCAAAAATATTTGTTTGCAGGTCTCACTGGAGGTTTCCCCCAGTTAAAGCTTGGTTCTGGTTAGACCATGGAATGGTTGCTTTGGGTACCAGCATCCATTGGCAGCTCACAGTGTGTTGTCCCAAGGCTCCCCCATACAGCATTGTCCCTCCTGGCTGGCAGCTGGCTCTGCTGCATGAGAGGAGGCAGGATGTGGGATGGACAGGCTGCAATCCCCCATTCTGGGCGCCTCACAGACATCATCTGTTCCTCTTGACTTGCCTGGACAGGAGGCAGAGGTGGTGCTGATCCCAACTGCCCTGGTTGCTAATGGTTATGGAAAACATCCCGCTGGCCCAGCAGGTCCTGGCTGTCATCCCCAGCTGTGTCTCTGCACCAGCAGCTGGGCTGAGTTGTTGGAGCAGTTTCGCTTCACAGCTCCGAGAATGCCAGGACGTGGCAGCGTCTGGAAAAACACAGGCAGGCTTCTCCAAAGGATCCAGAGACCTGGTGGGTGGGCAGGAGGCTGACAGCATCTCAGCTGCCCTCTGCCCATCTCTGCCCATCTCACTGGCACCTTCCAGGGCACAGAACTCCCAGCCTGTCAGTGTCTGAGCTGCCCGTGGTGTCTGGCAGGACTCTCACTCAGGAATCACAGGGCTTGTTGGTGTTGGCAGGCAGGGATTTGGGATGCAGCTGGATTGTCCTCTGGGCTTGCACCCCACTTCTGTGGTGCAGGGGCAGAGTCTGAGCCCCATGTCTCAGCTGCAGGGCAGTGCTGCACTGCAGAGTTTTCCTCATGCACTGTAAGGGATAGAGAGGGGAAGGGCAGGAACCTGTCCCAGCAGGGGCAAAATCTGCTGTCCCCAGGGGGGTCTGCAGTGAAAGCTCTGACAAGGTGCTTGGAGGTGCCCTGTGCTCTGCTCTGAGCACGGGGAATGTCCCTGCTCTGCTTCCTGCTGCTCTTCAGGCAGCATCTTTGGGAAGGGATGGCAGGACAGGAAGGAAGAGAAGAAGGGACAGCACATGTGAGGAAGCAGCAGAGAGAAGGGTGCAGGAAAGCTGGTGGAGATGTGGTGGGGGAACACATGGGAACCCAGTGATTATTTTGGTCATGAAAATTATTTCCCCTGATTCCACAGAAGGGTCAGCCAGGCAGTCAGAATCCCAGTGTGGCTCTCCTCAAGGTCACGAAGCCAAGGCTCCTCTGGAGGAAGTGCAGTCCTGGGATGCTGCTGGGCATAATATTTGGCTGAGCCCAGTGCAGAGAGGCCTCTGCTTCCCTGTGCAGCCTCCTCCAGACACTTGTGTCCAGCACAGAGCCTCTGACAGAGCTCCAAGGTGACAGAGCAATTTGTCAGTGGCCCTGTCAGATGCTGAGGAAGGATTTTAGGCTGTGACATGCACCCAGATACCCATTTAGCTGCCAGCTCCAGCTGCCTGTTGTTTTCCTGCTGTTGGAGAATAGGGTGAGGGATGGACTGACCTGTGTTTTATTTGAGCTACCTAATTTTTAAATTATTTGTTTGCTGGAGAGAAAACAAATTGGGGCAGGAATTGGGCTGCTCAGACAGACACTTCTCATTTTTATTACAGACTGGGCCTGCTGGGGTTCCCCATGCTTCAGGATGATGGGGAAAACTGTGGGATGATGGGGAAAACTTGGCTTTCCTGTCCCACTGGGTACTGGGCATGCCTTGCTGTGTCTTATCTCAAAATTGCTCAGCTGCATTGCTGTGGGATTGCTCTCTGGCAGAGACACCAACACACAGCTGTGGAACAGAACCACTGAAACAGGGCTACCTGCAGAGAAGGGTTCTCAGTCCTGTCAGCTCTTGAACTGTGACCAGGAGTTTTTCAGCCCAGATAAAACAGTGTCAAGGCATCTGCAACACTGTGAGGGTGCAGATGCTCTTATTCCCATGCAGTTTAATTTACTGGTGTTGCTGTGTCTTGGTGTCTGGCTTCCAAGTGATGACAGCTAAGAGCAGCAGCAAGACTGCCCTGGGAGATGATGGGCACTGGGAAGGAGCAGCAGCCTCTCCCAGCACATCCTTCTGGGCTTCCCTTTGGGGGCAAGGCTGTGGAAACCCCAGGCTGGGTCTTCTCTCTGCCCTCACAGGGCTGCAGGAGGGTGGGAAGCTGTGGCAGATCAAGGTGCATGGGAGGGTTTTCATGGAATGGCTTCTCCGTGGTGACTTCAGAGCCCTCCCCTTCCACAGGGTCTGATGGAGGAAAAGCATCCCTGGGAGGGAGGGACCAAATTCTGCCAACAGGAGTGGTTTGATGTGGCCAAGACAGAGCAGGAGCCTAAAGCTGACTTTGGGGGTGCTCCAAGCTGTGCCCAAGGAGGAGCTGGATCTCACACGGAGGATGCTCTGAGGAGCTCACAGCTGGAACACGCTGTCCTAGAAAACAGCGCACGTTAGTCCCAGAGTCTCCAAGGCTTCACTCCTGTGTAGTGACATCCAGCCACAGTAAAGTGGGACAGGAGAGACCTGGTGACAGCTCTGACGTGGTGCCAGCTCGGCTGGGAGGAAATGATGGGTCTGCCAGCTCCTGTTTGCTTGCTGGTCTGAGCCTGACGTGGGCTTTCCCCATGGACTTGGGAAAACATGGAGGGGAAACCAAGGTAGAGAGAATGACGGCCAGGCTCTCAAGCTCAGCCAAAGAGTTTATTTTTCTATGCCTAAAAGTTTTTCAGATCCTAATTAAGGACCAATTAAGTGATTAGTGTCACTGTGTCTTAATTAAGGTTAAATAGGCTGTGACTGTTGCTAATGGTGGGCCATGATGGTCTTCTGAAGTGACCTGTATCACCTCTAACCTGTGGAGGAATAATCTGCCTGAGAAGGGATGTTCAGCTGTCACACAACTGCCACTTGGTGTGGGAGGGGACTCTGGGATTAAAACCATATCTGGCAATAAAGACACGTTGCTTTGCACTTGGTTCAAGCATCTCAGGGGTTGGGGTGAAGATGGGGGCTTCACCTGTCCTTGCTCTTATTCCACCCTGTGGTGCTCCCTACTCCCTTGGGAACAAATCTGCCAGGTTTGCTCTCCAACATGTCCTGCTCTTGTTCTGCCAACCAAAACCACCAGGATGCCTTTCAGTTGGGGTAAAACTACACATCCCTAAACACTTTTTAATCCACTTTAAAAGGACTGTTTGAGTTTCATGAATGCGTGGGAAATTGAAGCAGCCCTTCTGCTATTTCAGTGGGGGTTTGTGCACAGTACAGTTCATTCCATCACTTTTAGCCCAGCTCTGCTTTGGCAGTGCTGACATCAAGAATCCAATGCTGGATTTTTGGTTTGCCACAGGAAAGGGCTGGACACAGGACACACCTGCTCTGTGGTCATGCCAGTGTAGATCCCATAAATCTGTATATTTTAATAATCATAAACAATCCCTTCAGGGAATGCTGCTGATACTTTTCCTTCTAAAACTACGTTTTCTGCTCTTTGTGTGGTTCCAAGGAATTTCCCATGGGATTGTTTTCCACGGGAGGGAAAGCCAATGATGGACAACAAATGTGTTCTCAAGAGCTTGCTGTGATGTCCAGCTGATTTCCCATTCCCCTGCTGTATAAAGTGGCTTTGCTTGTCTTGCTCTTCAGAGATATCCCATGCAGGGATGCTGAGGAGTGTCTTGGTAGAAGACAGTGCTCAAATAAATTATAACAGAGGGTCTGGAGGCCTGAGAGGGCCCTGCCACAGCAGAGCAGTGCTGCAGCCCTCCTGATCCCCACTTTCACCCGGATACATGGAGGCTCCTCAGGCTTTAAGCTGCTACAAGATGAGGAACCCAGCTCAAAGCCAACTGTATCCTCTTACACAAACACCAGCGCTGGGAATTGCAGGGGATCATGGAGGATTGGGAGTGTCCAGCTGAGGGGAGAAGGGAGCTGGCACAGGGACTTGTGGGGACAAGGGGCTGGAGGCACCTGGAAAGGCAGCTTGTGTTGTAAGGGACCTCTCTGGACACAGTGCTGGGAGATTTTGGGTGGAATTCAGGAACAGCATGTGTGGAAGTGTTGAAAAGGCATGTGGATGTGGCACTTGGAGATGTGGTTTAGTGGTGAGCAGAGTGGTGCTGGGTTAGCAATTGGACTTGATGGTCTTAGAGGTCTTTTCCAACCTTAATGGTTCTAGTATGCTATCTCCTAGCAGGCAAGACACTTCTCCTAAATTCAAGTTCAGTGGGGAAATAATCTGCAAAATAGGTGTCAAAAGGGATCTGAAGGGCTCCAATCCAACCTCTCATCCATGGGTGCCTGGTGCAAGGTGCAGCATCAGCTGTATCTCAGGAGAAGTTAATGTGAAAACATTCATTCACATTGCCAGCCACAGTTGTAGGGTTTGTGCAAAGCCATCTGTACAGCCTGAGGATTTGGTCTGATAAGTCAGGGGAGACTTTGGGCATGGAGTAACAGCAAGTTCTGACCTGGGTGAGGCATTCTCCTGGGCTCTGGGATCAGGTGGAAGCTTCCAGGTAGGCTGGAAATGTCTTGAGGTGTGGGGTGGTGATGGTGCTGTTTTCTTGGACACCCTTCTCTTCTGTGCTGGGGTGGAAGAAGGTTTAGGAGATAGAGTTGTTTGGGGCCCACATGCCCCATTTCTGCACATCATAGCAGCTTTAACACCCAAACTGGGGCAAGGTTGCAGGACCCTTGCACAGTCCATGTGGGAAGGCAAACTGCTTAGCTCCAGCACCCTGATGGGACATAAATGCAGAGCCTTAGCAGACTTACACCCTTTGAACAATCCCTCAGCAGTGCCTCTTGTAGGGCATCTGCTAAGTCTTTCAGAGGTCTTGCAGAATTTGGATCAGAAGGTCTCAGCTCTCTGGAGCTGCTTTGACTGATCCTGGTGCTGTGTTCCAACCCTGTCCTGGCACGTGGGCTCCATCCTCCTTCTCTTCCCCTCCCTGCTGGCAGTGCCCCCAGCCAGCTCTGCCCTGCTCTGGCTGCTCTGGCAGTGCTCAGGCTGGCCATGGCAGCCAGCCCTGCCCTTTGCCTGCCTGGAGCTGCCAGACACGGAGCAGATGGTTCCATCTGCACCCAGACAAGGCTCGGTCTCTGGGGCTGACATGGGAGACAGGAGGGATGTGTGAACAGCTCCACGTTCCCTCTGCTGCTGCCTGCCTCCCCAGCTGTGCTGCACCCAGGTAGGACTTTGAGGGATAAAGGGAGAAGGGACGGCTGAGTAAACAGAGCCCCTTGGCACAGTCCAGGCTTGTGGAGAGGCAGGGGAGAGGAGCACTCAGAGGTTGTGTTCAGCAGGGGCTCTGTTTGCAGGGGTTGCTGGTCACACACTGAGGGAGGGAGCAATCTGTGTCATCTCGCAGCGGGCTCCCTTAAATCTCAGCCTGATTAAGCAATGGCAATATGGGCCTGATATGAAAGAGCCTTCCCTGAAAAGGGCCGATTGTGTGGGCAGAAATAGCCTGTTTAATTGTTCACAGGGCCCTGCAGTTGGAGGCACACAAAACGCCCAGATCCTGCCTTCAGCTGAGCAGGAATCTGGACATGAATAGTGTCAATCAGTGGCTGGTGCTGTTTTGGGTACACACCGACCCTGTTGGCCATTCACCTGAGAAAGCTGCATTTGAACACCCAGGGTTTTGTTTTTCACCTCAAGATGTCTGAGGGATCTGGGGAATAACCACTCAGCTTTTGACCTTTTGTTTGTCCTTGAAAAAGCAGCATGTGGCTCTCCACGGTATTTTTTATCGACCAAAACTTCTGTGGGGCACAGGGGGGTGCTGGGCCTTGTGGGGTGGCACTGCTGTAGGAAGAGGAGGTGCTGTTGATAGGTCTTGGGAACAGTTCCTCCTGGATTCCTGTGCTAGATTTTAGACCCACTTGTGAACGTGGCCAGTGGTTTTCCATCGACACATTTGCTGAGAGCTGTGTCAGAGCAGGTCTGGAAGGAGTTTGATACTGAGACGTCTGATGAAAAACTGCTGTGTGTAGTTACGTCAGAGTTATTTATTCATTGCATAGAGATAAAAGCTTTTTTGATGGACTGCAGTCATCTTAGCTTGTGGCTGTTGTTTTTCTTAGTTTCTTGTGTATTTTAGGAATCTAATTAATTATAGGGAGTGATTGATGCTCAGAAAAAATACACTTCAAGCTGAGCTGCAGTTTTCTTCATGATTTCTTTGACTTGATACTCAGAAAGCGATGAGCCAGGACCTACCTTGGCAGCAGGTCTTCAGTATTCAACAGGCAAGAATGAAAGATTGCAAGTAGAGCAAGAGAGGGAGCAAAGCTGTTGGGTAGTGCAGGCATATCCAGAGGGAGCCCAGCAATGCCTCAGGGCATGTCAGAGGGGGTTGTTTGAGCCCCTCTTAGCTGATACTCTTGCCTCCCTGAGAAGCATTGCCCTGGACTGCTTGGGCATGGAGATTTGAGGAGCCCTCAGTGTCCATGGAGGGGTCTAGTTTGAGATCCCAAACTTATTTTGAAACAGGGGCAAGGATCCGCTGTCTGACAGGGGGTGGAAACTCCTTCCACCTTTTGAGTTATGTTGGGCTCACCTGCTTCATTCCCAAGACCCTTAAAACCTCTCTAGATGCAGGTGGACAATTCTGATACCTTTTTTGGGATTTAGATGATGATGTGTCATGCTGAGGGGCCCTGCATTCTGTGCAGATGCCAGCTGTCTCGTTCAGGCATGGTGGCCCAGCCCTCTGGGCTATTGCCAAGGGATGCAGACCTTGCTGAGCTTGCAGAACTGGAAGCCAGCTGGGCTACCTGGCCTGGAGGTCCTGCAAAGCCACTCTGGCCTCACATATTTCTCTTGATTGCCTCTGCCCTGGAGACAGGCTGTGCACCAGCAGGGCTTCATTGCTGTGACCATTTGGGATGCTCAGCATCTGGTGGATCTCACAATCCCTGGGTGTTTCTAGGACCTGGTAATCCCACCCCAAACACACCTTTCTAACAGTGTAAGCCCTGTTATGGTCACATCTTCCCAGTCTCCTCTGTTCTTCCCCACATATCCTGACCTGCACCAAGCCTACCTGCCCTCACTGCTGGCCCAAATCTCTCTGCAGCTCATCACCGCCAGCGTCTCCTGACAGGTTGGCAAAATCTGCAAAATGAAAATATCTTCTACCACATTTTTCAGTTTGGCCACCAAATTTTGACAGAGTCAAGAGCCTGGAGCTGCTTCTGCTGCCCTGTGTGTGCTTGGTGACCTGGAGGGGACCTGGCCAAGTGTCTCCTTGGCAGTTGCCAAGCTGTTCATTCTCTCGTGTAAGCACTCTTACAAAAATGACCTGGTCCTGAGCAGCTGGAGGAGTCCAGCTCTGAGATTGATGTCTGCCCCCATCTCTTTCCTTTCTTTCAGACTGTGCTGCTCTGGGAAGAGAGGGTAGCTCTTGGAGGGCACTAGTCCTGAGGAAGCTTGGTGGATAGCCACAGCTCCTTGGACAACCCCAATCCCAAATCCTCCTGTTTGTAAAACAGGCAGTAGGCTGGCAGCTGGGATGTGTGAGAGAGAGGAGGTGAGTTCATGGGAGGAGGACAGCAGCAGCTCAAGGACCTGGGAACCAGCTGGTGTTTCTTTGGGACCTTGTGGGGTTTTGCCCCAGGGAGCAGGGGCTCTGGAGGATGTGACCCCATAAATCTGTGGGATTGTCATTTGCATTTCTGGACTGTGCCTGAGCTGCTCATCTGGTGTCTCAGCTCTGCACTGGGGTCATGTTTGGAGAGATGTACCCAACCTGTTCATTTGCCCAGGCCCTGGACTGTACCAACAGCTTTAATGACAGGAGTTTTTGGTAGCTCCTTCCTCCCTGTTTCTCCAAACTCAGTACCTACCCCTTTGTGCATTTATTTCCTCTCCCCATTTCTAGACTTGTCTCATGTATGAACTGCCTAGATGAGATCACCACCATGATGGGCCTTTGCCTTGATTTCAGGGTGGATAATAGAGCATCCAGCATCTGATTTAATTTTTGCAGGGATTTGAGTTCCCTGGGAAAACTCCCTGGAGAGATGCTCAGCTTAATCATGATTAAGGCCAACAAAAATCTGGTGGCTGATCCTCTGAGAAAAGAGGGGCTGTGCTTGATCAATAGGTGAACCTGGGGCATCTGCTGGAAACTGGTAAGTTTTGGGTGCCCTACTAGGTCTGCTTTCACCAGCTGGGCTGTCCTACACTGGGAGACCTGCTGGAAATGCTGGTGTTCATGAGGGTGCTTCAATCTGCAGAAGGCTTCATCTATTCCACAAGGTGTCATGGTTTTCTCTTTAATATCCTAGGGATTGTTTTCAGGCTGGGATGTGTGTGGAAGGAAGAGCCTGAGGATGCAGATGGAATGGAAGAAAATCTAAGTGATTAAACAGCTGGAGATGAGTGCAGATATGGCTTAAGAGATTGATGGCCGCCTGCTGGGTGGAGAGATGGAAGGAAAGATTGGATTCACGTGCAGAAGGATTGCAAATCTGCCCCCCCTTTCCCATGTTAAATTGCATTTGTTACTGGCTTTTAGCCTTCCCCTGAGTAAACTTCCACAGGCTCTGTACCACACCTTTATGGCCACATCTGCTATTTCCACCTCCCAGACTCTCTGGTCTGTTCTGGGGGGAAAAGCCTATAAAATAAACCTCGTGCAGCCACACAAGCTGTTTGCTGTGCTGGTGTTTTCTTTGGCTGATGCGAGTGCAATGTGTTCTGGTATGTGCATGGCTGCCTGTGTCAGTCAGTGTGCACAGAGGAGGGAAAGCTGCAGGTAAAAAATGCATCCAGCATCGGCGGGCACCCCAGGAGATGCAACACTTTTGACTTTCTTACAAGAGTGGTTTCAGTGGTTTCAGTGGTTTCTGGAGGCTGCAGCTCACGGCTGAGCTCCCTGACCAGCTCCCTGCGCTCACCCTGTGCAGGGTGAACACCCAGTGACTCGACAGGACTGGACTTGATGTGATTAACGAGCTGTACCCGGGGTAAATTCCTCCGTCCCTGCCTTGGTGGTGCTTTACACAACCTCCAGGGATGAGCGAGCGTGGGAGGGGAGCTGGCAGGACGAGCCGGGCTGCTGCAGGGATCTGTGGGGATGGGGATGGAGGCAGGGCTGGCCAGGATGGGGAGGTTTGCACCCCGGCAGCACCCGGGGCTGGGGGACCAGTGGCCCCGAGCGCTGGTTGTCCCCCACTAGGTGGCACTGGGAGCCCTGCAATGGTGTCCCTGTCCCCTGGCTGCCCCTGCCCCTCTCCAGGAGCGGAGCACAGAGCTCTGTGCTCCATCCCCTTCCCACTGGGAGCTGAGTGTCCTCTGGGAGCTGGGGTGACACATCATCAGTGACACCCCAGTCATCTCAGGAACGATACTCACGTGTCCGGTGCTTCACATGCTGACCTGGCCACTCCAGGAGTCATTGCAGGGGGTGTGCCTCCCGTGGAATTGGTGCCCTCAAAAACCGGGTGGGAGTCAAAGCCTGGCATGTGCAAGAGCCAGGGCATCACTGGTAGCTGGTGAGTGCCACACGGGGAGCCACTGCACTGCTCATCTCATGTCCTGCTAAGTGTCACTGCATCCCAGTGTCCTGCTGGGTTTGGAGTGCCATGTGTACTGCACTGGGTGTCACTGCATCCCAGTGTCCTGCTGGGTTTGGAGTGCCATGTGTACTGCTCCAGGAGCCACTGCATCCCAGTGTCCTGCTGGGAGCTGGGGTGTCACTGGCAGGTCCTGTTCTGCTGGGAGCTGGGGTGTCCTGATGGGACACCATGCACCCTCCACTCTGCCTTGCTGGAGTCAGTGCTTTTGCACATGTTCTGCTGGCATGTGGGATGTCACACACTGGTTCTGCCCTGCTAGGAGCTGTTGTGTGGAAGCTGGGTGTCACCAAGAGCCTTGGCACTGTGTGTATCCTGCTGGGAATCAGTTGATGCCTCGTGTTTTACTGGGAGCAGGTGCATGTCGTGGGGCTCAGCCCCACTGGGAGCTGGGGTCAGTCCATCACATCATCCCTTTGGCAGTCAGGGCATGAGCTGGGAGCTGGTCCGTGCCACACCAGCCCTGTCTGGCCGGGAGTCAGCATGTCACATGCTGGCCATGTCACATTGTCCCCTCCTCTCCCTACCAGGCTGTCACACAGAGCCCATTCCCCCAGTCTGGCCTTTTCACACCCAGTCCACCCCTCCTGCTCCCAGGATAAGGACCAGGGACACCCAGCAGCTTGTTCTGCTGAAGGTCCCCGTCTGCAGCGGGCACTGGGATGTCGTGGCACTGTGATTATTTTAATTAATGTGTTTTAAATATCTGTAGTGCTGAGAATGAAATGGCATTAAATGAGCACATCCCACATCCCCACCATTCTCTGCTGCAGTTCCCAGGAGCAGCACCAGGATTGCAGATCTCTCCTGTCCCAGTGCCTGTGTCTGTCTGTCTCTGCCACCCACCCAGCATGTCCTGTCTCTGGATTCTGGATCCTGCCCTGACAGCTTTGCTGTGGCTGGAGCTCCCCAGCCTTAGGGGATCCTCTTTGTCTCACTCTGGACCCAGCACTCCCCGCAGTGTGGGTGGGAAGGGAGGGTGAGCGTGTCACTGTTTCTCACACAGGGCAGGTTGAGTGTTTCCTGTTGGTGTTTGCAAGGACGTGGCCTGGGGCTGATGAGAGGGGCTGGCAGGATGTGCAGGCAGCTCAGTGAGGTGCATGTGTGTGCTCCAGACAGCTCTGGAAGGGGCTGCCAGGCGTTGCTCTTCCACACATGGCTGAGCTGCTGGGCCAGCAGAGTCTGGAACCTTGGCAGGTTATTTGTTTGCAGTGGGAGAGACAGGAAAAACAGGGAGAGACAGGGATCTGGGTCCTCAGTACTGACAGCTGCTGGATGACTCCCCACAGTGGAATGGGGGGAGAATTGAAGGTAAAAGTGTGATAACTTGAGGGCTGAGATAAAGGCTGTATTAATCAAAGCAAAAGCCACACGTGAGCAAAGCAAAGTAAGGAATTCATTCACTGCTTCCCATTGCTGGCAGGTGTTCAGCCATCCCCAGGAGAGCAGAGCTCCATCACACCTAACGGTGCCTTAGGAAAACAAATGCTGTAACTGTGAACATCACCCTCTTCCTTCTTCTTCACCCTGCTTCATATGCTGAGCATGGTGCTCTGTGGTCTGGGATATTCCTTGTGCCAGTTGGGATTGCCTGTCCTGGCTATGTCCTCTCCCAAATTCCTGTGCACCCTCAGCCTGCTCACTGGATGAGAAATGCCTGGACACAGTGCCAGCACTGCTCAGCAGTATCTAAACCAGCCCAGCACAGAACTGCTTCCAGCACAAATCCAAAGCACAGCCCTGTAACAGCTACTGTAAAGAAAATTAATGCTACCCCAGCCAAAACCGGGGAATATCTCAAGAAATAAATTACCTCCCTCCTCCTCAGCTATCTCCTTATGGTTCTTCTTCATTAGCAAACAATCATGAAGCCCTGTGCAGAACTGTTACAGGGTCTGTAAGATGTGAGGTGGTTGGAATCTCTCTGCTCAGCTGGAGCCCTGGGTAACCTGTGCCACCTGATGGTCTAGACTGAGTAGAAAAGTGATGATTATGCTAACTTCGATGTTGTTTGCCCAGTTAATTTGCTTTTTTCCACCATGAAGCTGTACTATCCATTTTTGTTTCTAGCTTATGCTGTCTAGTCCTGAGTGTAACAATCTTCTGCCATCCCTGGAATGAATGCTGGAGCTGGAATGCTGGTTTGAGCTCAGCTTTCTGCTGCATAGCTGCTTTCAATTCTCCAATGTGCTTTTATTTGCTAAACAAACACCAGTTGCAGAGTGCACACGTGATGACCCCGCCCAGGTGACCGCAGTGCTTTTACCTTGAGGTCACTCTCAGCTCAGACTAGATTTTCAGTGGTGACTGGTGAAGCTCTGCAGATCCTATTAGCAGCCTCTTGAGCTTGGAGAGACCTGTGTGTGCAGAGCAGCAGCCTCTGAGACAGCAGCTCAGGTAGGTTCAGATGTGCCCGAGGCATAACAGGAAGACTAAGGTGACAGAGAGTGTAAAAACGCTGCCTGTTGTGCTCAAAACCAGCTTTTGGAGTGATGCTGCAAGTCACAGCCAGGCTGCTCAAACGTGCTCAGGCTGTCACTAGAGGGAGCAGCATGTGATTTTTTTTTTTTTCCCCCCCCTAAATCTCGAAAAAGTGACAGGATGCAGAGACTCAGCTGGCGGAGCGGTTTGGTAGGAGGGATGTAGGAGAGATGCTGCAGTACCTTTGGTTTAATAAAAATAAGTATTTGTGTAATGCAAGGGGATCTCCTGTGCCAATCAGCCAGTGGGGTCTGGGGGGAGAGGCAGGAGTGAAGCGCTTCATAAAGCTCAGTTTGCTGAGTGGGAATGACTTCTTGACTCTCCTTTTGGCTCTTGGAAGTGCCAAGTCTTGAAGGTGGGCAGGACCCTGCCAAGTGCAGGCACTGTGTGCCCTGCAGGGGAGAGGGCTGGAGTGGCAGGGCTGTGGGATTTAGTTGGCTTTGCTGCTACTGTGAATTAACTGGGTTTGCTGGGTCTGTGAGGGGCCTGGTCTGATGCAAGCAGCTGCTGGAGATCTCCTTCAGAGCTCCCAGTTCCCAGATCCTGGTGCCACTGCATGGCTGAGCTGGGCTGAGCTGTGTCTCTGTGCCCATCAGAGGTACCCCCCAGGCCCAGGGTCTAAATACAAGATGAGGAGCAAGGGATTAAGAGACAAAGCAAGGAAACAAAGAGCCCATAATGGTATCCTGCCTTGCCTTGAATTGGACAATTCCCCTATGACTAGTTGGTGGGCAGTGGATTACTCAGTGGGTGGAAAGGGGTCTGGAGTCAGTCCTGTGGACTTCATTCCCTCATTTGTAAAATGATGTTGTGAACATCTGGCTCACACATGGAGCGTGACACTTGGCTCACAGAGGCATATAAATGTTTTCAGATCCTTGAATGGCTGTTGCTGAAATGCGAAGGCTCATCGTTAATGAAGTCTGCAATAACACTGACGGAGCGTTTGTGTTTGCTGCAATTTGTAACCATGTTCTAACACTTGTTAACGAATGCTATTGTGGGTTGCAAGGCGACCAAGGAACACTTGAGGATAAACATGACCAAGTGGTTGTTCCTGGTTTGTGCCACTATTTGTCACTGCAGGTGTTGAAACATGTCATGTTGTGCAGCAGGGCTTTAAATGGGTGAGTTCGGTGAGAGGGGAGGCTCAGCTACCGGGACTTCCTTTGTGGTTTTTCCATCTGCTCCACTCACACAGGCAAATACCCCCTTTGCCTGGTGTAAGGAGAGTGGTGAGGAGCTGAATATGCACATGGTATCAGGAAAATCCAGCTGGTGGACTGGAGGTCTGTTTTAGATCACACGGCTTGGAGTAGTGACACTCTGAGGCACGTGCTGTGATTGTTGGGGCTGCCCTGTGCAGGATCAGCAGCTGAACTTGGTGATCCTTTTGGGTCCCTTCCAATGCAGGATATTCCATGGTTGTGTGAATGCAGCTTCATCAAGACACCTCACCTAGGTGAGGACATGAAGAAGCAGCAAATGTGCAAAGCCAAAGGCACAGAACTGAGATTAATCAAAGGCCTGCATGGATGAGCAGTTTGTAGCTGAACTCGACATATAAAGGAAGCAGACAAGAGGTGGAAGCAGAGGCAGATGGTCTAGGAGGAGTACAGAGCTGCTGGTTGATTTTGCAGGGATGAGATGACCTGGAGCTGAATCTGGTGAGGAGTGTGAAGGGTGACAGAAATGGTTCTGCAAGTACCTAAACAGAAAAGGGCAGAGTATGGGCCTGCTGCTGAACAATGCCAGGGAGGTGGCAACAGATGTGGAAGAGGTCAGATACTTGGTGCCTGCTTGGCTTTTGTTAAGATCAGACTTCAGCAATCACAAACCCCCAAGTCCAGGGGAAATGTCTGGAGCGAGGAGGATTAACCCTCAGGCTCAGATCTCGTAGGAAAACCGGTCCTAACTGTTTAGATTGAAGCACCTCTTATGGGCAAAAGCTGAGAAGCTGGGACTGTTCAGCTTGGAGCAGAAAAGGCTCAGGGGCACCTTATCCCTGCTATAAATACCTGATGGGAGGCAAGGAAGAAGAAGGAGTTGGACTCTTCTCAACAGTGTCCAGTGACAGGACAGAGGCAATGGGCACACAGGAGGTTCCATCTGAACAGAATTAAAGCCTTTTCTGTTGTGAGAGTGATCAAACTGGCATGACTTCCCCAGAGAGGATGTGGAGTCTCCATCTGTGGAGTTATTTAAAACTCATGGGGACTCCTTCCCCTCCTCCCCTGTGTCCATCAGTGGATCCTGTGCAAACTGTGACCCATAATCCCCTCTAGACCCTTCTTTGTCCCTTCTCTGCCCATGGGCATAACTGCCCTGACTCTCTTATTTCTTATTTCTTATTTCTTATTTCTTATTTCTTATTTCTTATTTCTTATTTCTTATTTCTTATTTCTTATTTCTTATTTCTTATTTCTTATTTCTTATTTCTTATTTCTTATTTCTTTCTTATTTCTTATTTTTTATTTCTTTTTTTTTTCCTGACTGCATCTCCCAAGTCCTTGATATTGGTCTTAATCCAACACCTGTCCTGTGATATTCTGGTAGTTTCTTCTGTGCTGGCATCATCTGTGTGGTGAATCAATCTGCCTCCTTGTCTGTTATCTGGCTGTTATCTGGAGAAAGGCTAGTCAGGATTCACCCAAACTTCATCCTGGGATCTCTCACTTGATTCATCTTCCATCAAGCCATTTTTGTCTGCTCTTTGAATGTGTCTTTTCTAGATGTCTTCCCATCATATGGACACTGAAGCTCCCTTAAATACCCTAGGAGACTGTCACCAACTAAATGTCACAAACCTTACTAACATCAAAAAGTGATAAACATTGTTTTTTTCTTCACCTACTGTGGTTTCGGACCTAGAGAGAGGAAAAAAAAGCAACAACACACATGGACCTTTTTAGGGAAAAAAGGCCAATTTTATTGAGCGGAGAGCTTGTATTTAAAGCATGTTACAAGAGACTAGAACAGGACAGCAGCTTATTGGCTAATTGGGATAAACAACCAAGAGACCAGGCCTCAGGATGTATCCCATGGGAAAACAACAGGTGTTAATCTTTATTATGACTAGCACTTTGTTTTTCACCAGATTCTAAGTTGTTTTTGACCATTTATCACCTTGGGAAATTTCCTTTCTGTCTGCAGCTAACATCAGCTTATTAGCCTGGGAAGCAAGAAGGATTCAGGCTTGAGAGAAAAGATTCTCAAGCTGTAATTTTGCAGCTCCCTAGGTGTCTCTGTCCACAACCTACAAAGTTCTTTTGCCTGGCTATCCAGAGCACTGGGTTGTCTGAAGGAGTTGTGTTTGTTTCTGCACCCTTCCTTGCTTGCATCTCATGCTTATGGTAATAAAAGCCAATCTAATGGGTGTGTAGAGTCCCAGATTTTATTTTCTTCCATTTTCTTCCTATTTTCCACTTCATTTGCCCTCTCTGTGACCTTCTAAGCCTACTTGGTTTTCTCTGGAGCCCAAACCCCAGAAACCTGCCTAGAGAGAAGCTTGCCATGCACATCTCATTGGAAACCCTTCCCACAGAAGAGCACTCCTTACTCTGCTCTTGCTGTGTCTGGGGTTAAATCTCATCTTCTTGTAGACACTAATAAATAACTGTGCTGCACCAGCTGCTGCTGTTGTCTCACAGTGGTCTTTGTGATATTCTTCATGTACCCAAGACAGCTGATCTGAGTTTCCAGCTCTGAGAGGTGGACATGTCACATCTCTCTCTCTCAACTGATGGACTAGGAACAGTTTTTCACCCTCTCTGCTCCTCCAGAGCTCAGTGTCTTGCCCTTTCAGTTTTGTCCTTTTGTGCTGATGAGATTGCTTTTAGCTCTTGGTGGTTGTAATCCAGCCTGGTGTTCATTCCTCCTTCTGCACTCCACAAGGATCTCATGGTTCAGATTTTTGGTCCTTTCCTTTTCCACCCTGGCAGCCAGAGAGCTTCTTCAAGGCCCTGCTCTTCACCAAACTAGCAGATCTGTTGCTGCTCTTTATTCCTGTAGTTCAGCCTTCCAAGACATTCATAAAAAAGCTCAGGCCTTATGGTTATTTGCCTGTCTGAAATCAGCATTTTAACTTTTCTGGTTCCCCTCTGAAGGCTCCCCAATCCTTTTGGCTCAGTCACCCTCACCCATGCTGCTTTCCATGTTTGTGTTGTTCCCAGTCCTCCACACTGAGTCACTGCTGAGTGTGGGTCTGCAGTGTTCCTGCCCCAGCAGATCCTCCTCAGTGTGTTCCAGATTGTCCTTTTGTCCCCAGAGTTGCCTCTTTGCACTGCTGGGGCTCTCTGTAGGTCTGAGATTTCTGTTCTCCCTGCAGCCCGTGCCTGTGTCCTCACAGCAAACAAACAGCATTCCTTGTTCTTCCAGAGCAGGCTGATACTTTTCTGAGTTCTCCCAGACAATCTGCTGCCCCTAGTAAATCATAATTCTGATCACTTATAAAGCTCTCCTGTTTATTTTTAGCTGGCATCTCCAGGGCATTTGGCAAAGTGATGCAAGGTTCCTTCTGCTCCTTCTATGGCATGTGGGACTCCTCCATCAGCCTTTTCCTGTTGTCTGGACCTGTTGTACTACTGCTACAGCTACCCTGCAAAATTCCCAGGCTGTTTTCTAGCAAGAAAACTCTTTTTTTTTTTTTTTTTTTTTTTTCTCCTTCTGTTTTTTTTATGAGGAAT
>VWZS01007634.1:299005-404796 GCA_013397075.1 Rhabdornis inornatus | reverse complement strand
TTTTTTACCCTGTGGAATGTAGTGGCTGCTGCAGAGCTGACACACATCACTCCACCAAACCATGGTCCTCCCACTGTGCTGACCAGATGACCTGCAGGATATTTGGGCTCCTTGTATGCATCTTCTCAGTGCTCAAGAGGATGCTGACATCAGGCTTGTGGCACTGAAAACTGCTCAAGGTCCCTCTAACCCAGCTGGGAGCTTGCAGGACACTTGACATGAAGGTGTCTAGATCATGTGGCACATCCATGGACCCTGACTGGCATGGGAGGGCTGCTGTGAAACCCTTTATCCAAGAAACCCATACAAAGACAACTGGAGGGTTTTTTTTTTTCCTTGCATTGGTGCTCCTGTTTTTAGTTCAGTGTAGTGGATATGAGGCTGGAATGAAGGGATGTTCAGCTCTGTGGGATTAGCAAAGACATGAGCTGCTGTGCTGGTGTGGTGGATCAGACAGGCTGCTCTATTGTATGTGGAGGGAGTAGAGATAATAAAAATCCTTCTCTTTTTCCTGTCTGTACTTTTTCTTTGAAAACCTGCTGGGCCATGCTGGGATACACAGTGAGAAGATATCCAGACCAGTATCCTAGAGAGTGGTGATTACAGGACATCTCATAATTTGCATTTTGGATACAGTGGAGACTGGAATATTGGTGGGGACCCTTGTGCTACCAGGATGCCTCTATGTGCAGTTCTTGTGTGCCAGCAACTGGGTTTAGAAGTCCAATCTGTGTCTCAGCAGCAAAAGACTCACAGGAGATGGAGCTGCTTGTCCCAGGGATGTCCATCTTCGTGCCACTGCCTTGCTTTTGCCAGAAGGATTTCCTTCCTTTGAAGTCATTCATGTCTTGAAGCAAAACTTGTCTACTTGCTTTGCGTTTCCTCTTATTTCATGAGCACTTAATACATTCTCCTTCCAGGATGCCAAGCAAATTTAAAGTATGCCCATTTGGCTTGCTAGGATGACTTGATCCAATAGATTTTCTCTTATTCCATTAGACCATTTCACCCCCTGCCCTTTTCCTTTTCCTTGACTGAAAGCTTCTGAACCCTTCTTGCAGTTTTCAGTCCATCACTTTCTTTGTCTCTGTGTGACATCCTGTTCCCTGTGAAGGTGCTAAGCACTAGGAATGCCATCCCTCAGATCCATACACTCCAGGCTGGTGAATCTGACCCTGACCTGACTCTACATAAAGAGAATTTCTGCTCTTTTATTGGCTGCTCTCCTTCTAAGGGACCCAGTTACTTTCAGCACCACTTTGGCTGCATACATCACTAAGTTCCTGGATATGAGATCATCTAATGATGACAAATGTGTAAAAGAGGACTGGTGTTTTAGTGTAGGTGTAAGTGATGAACTTTTGTTTGGCTCTTAAGGTTGTGGTGGAACAAGCCATGGAAGTCTAGAGAAACCATTGCCCAGGGCAAGGGAGGAGGAGGAAGCTGCAGAGGAGATTCTATGATGAAGAGAGATCACTGGGCTGTAAATCCCAGGCTGGGATAGTGACAGAACAGCCCCTTCCCAGCATCTCCACAGCTCCTCACTGCACACTGCAGGGCTGATGCTCCTTGCAGTGTGGGCTGGAGGGGTTAACACGATACCCTGAGCTACTCCAAAGCAGCGTGAGTGATAATGCAGTTCTCCTGACATCCTTAACCACATACCTGAGATCAGGGCACCTTCCTTTCAGTCAGACCTAGGGATTGCTGGTACCAGCCACAGGTTATAAACTAATTCTGGCAGTTGGCCATAAAACTGCTCCTTCCCGTGAGACACGGAGGCGTCTGGTGTCAGCCTGACACAAACCATTTGAGCAGGGAAAGGCCTCTCTCCTGGTGGGATTGCAGAAGGACTGATGCTCTTAGTGAAGCCAGAAGTGGAGAGAGAGGGGCTCATAACTCTGCACTAATAAATATTAAATGCCTGTTATCAGGCCTGGCATTTGCTTTGTGGCTCCAGCTTTTTTGCCTGCTTTGGAGGTTATCCACTGAAGGCAACAGGTTTATCAGCAAGTTCAAGCATGTTTGGACTGCAAGGTCTTTCCTGGTGTCTGGCACGTGAAATTATCCTAATCTGCCTTTAATATCCCAGCCTGTACTCTGGGTGCCATGACACACAATCTGTGCCCTGCACCTCTGGTTTGGATTACTGCTGCTCACAAAGGGCTTTAATCCTCTCTCCATCTCTGTAAACACTGCAGTGTGCTCAGTCCCCCCATCAAAGCAGGGTGCCCGAGCCTCACGTGGCAGCAGAGAGTAAGGGGCTGCTCTGGGGAGCAGTGGGGGCTGTGCTTGCAGGGTGAATGGCAGCCCAGAAATGAAAGTGGTGATGTTTCATCCCTGTGCTGCCCCAGTGCTGGTGGCAGAGACCTGTGGAGTTGTGTCCTTGCAGGCTGAAGGCTCCTTCCCCAGGAGGGTGGGATGGGGGTCAGCAATGGCCCCAGGGATGTGGGGGATCTCCATCTCTGGGGTGCAGGAGGTGCAACAAGGCTGCTGCAACCTGAGGAATCTGAAATTCAGTGAGCAGTTGTTGTAGAATCCTCTCTGGAACACCTCTCCTGGGCCCTGAACCACCATGTGCTTGTGGATAACAACAGGAGTTTTGCCAGAATAGAAAATGAAGGATCAACCTCCTCCTGACCTCTTGGCTCTGAGATGTTGAGCAGCACCCTGCCCAGGCAGTTCATTTACCTGTCTGCTCCCAGGGAATGCAGCTTCACTTCTCATCTCCAAACCAGGGACTGAGACCAGTGTGGTGGTTGCTGTTGGTCCCCCTCATTTCAGCAGCTTTAAAGAAGGAAACCAGGGGAGAAATATCGTATTTTTGCTAAGGTTTTGTTATTTGGGTTTGGGCTTTTTTTTCCCCTGGCTTACTGGCACAAGAAGGCAAAACAAACCTTTCAGGAAAGTGGCAAAGTGACTTATGAAAACCCAAACAAAGTCACAGAACCTCACCAAGGCTAACAGGTCGCTAGTGCAGCTTCCTGTCTGAACGTGACTGTGCTTGTTTGTGGCAGGGCACCTGGCAAGGATTTTCATTGTTTTCCCTTCTATCTGCTGTCAAGGAAGATGCTGTTATTGTTTCTCTCCATCTCAGGGTGTGAAGCTCTAGGAATGCTTGGAAGAGCTCTCCCCTCACTGCCAAGGCAGCAGTGGTGGTTCCCACCTCACCCAGGGCTGCTGAATGTGCTCTGTTGAGAGGATCAGTGGCTCCTAGGATATCCCACCAGGAGAAAATGCTCCCAAATAGGGCCAGTAGCCCACTGGGAACAGACAGAGCCAGTTCAGAAATGACTCTGTCTCTGCCAGAGGAGTTCAGTGGGGATAATTGCACCAGATCATTAGAGAACAATAGGAGTGGAAAGTACAGATTAAACCACCACTATTTCTACTGTGTATGTTATGCACAGAAGGGAGATAACAGTGTCAGAGGGACTCTGGTAGAAATGCTTTTCAGACTGGCTGTGGGCAGCAGAATATTTGGACAGAACTGCTCAGAGATCCAGACTGGTTTGAGCCCAACAAGGGGCTGTTGGAGCTGGTGAGGTGAGGTTTCATGTTTTCTCCCAAGACTGACACTTCACTGTTTATTCCAGGAGGAGAACCACTGAAACTTGAGTTGTTTGAAGCACTCAAGATCTGGTTTCTTGTTTGTTTGCCAGACATCCTCTCCCCACCTGGCAGAACAGAGTGAGATGTCTCCAGCTGTTTGTCAAGGTGCTCTCAGTATTTGCTTTAGTCCCTTCCCAAGAGCTCCTCCTCCCCAGCATGGTCAGGGACCTACACTGTGGGTGTGAGGATGTGAGGAAGGATTTTGGGTCCTGTGTCTCTCGTTAGGGGAGAACCTTAACTGTGTGGAACAAAGGAGGATCTGGTTGTCTCAACAGAACATGGCAGGACCTGCATTAATCACTTTATAGTTCTGCAAGGAAGCCTGGATTTATCTCAAGCTAAAGCACAGCTCAGCCATTACATTACAGACCAGAAACAGAATCAAAGGCCTGAAGGACATGTTTATATGTGCTTTGGTTGGAGGGACATGACACGACACGTAGGGTGACACCTGTGTTTCACCCCTTATTCACATGCACCTGCAATAGTGAAAAATGCTTTGATTGTCCTTATTCCCTGTTTCCAGGCCTGTCTTCTGCTCCTGCTTTCTCCCCATATCTCCCCATATGCTGCACCATGTCCCATATGGAGAACACATATCTGCTTGCCTGCTGTGCTGCCTCCAGGGGAGCTCAGCTTCCTGCCTGCTCCTTGGACCTCCTGCAACATTCACCTGCCCAGCCACCATCTTCTTGCAATGCTTTTTTAGCCTTGTCTGCTCCCTAGACTTCCTGAGCTGTGGTGGCATCCCCTGGGCCACTGCAGGCAGATCACAGTGCTCAGGTTTCCTCTTCCCATCAGATTTCTGGGCATTCTGCAGACACCTGTGCAGAGGATGAGTCTCAGTCCATTCTCAGAGATAAAAAGAAAACCCTGTGCATGTCCTGCTGAGCTGGGAGATGTCTCAGGGCTCTTTCTGCTGCCTCAGATGCTGAGCTGTGTCTGCTCATTGGGTACTACATGAGGTACAGTGCAAGGGAGGCAGTGACAAGTTTTACTGTGGGATATGTCCCTTCAGGCCACTCCAAAGGGCACAAGGAGTTCCAGAAGCTCCCAGGGCATTACAGCAGGGGGAATCTGTACTCCTGAGGGCTGGGTAAATGATTTCTGCTTTAGCTCAGCTCAGGAGTCTTTTGCTCAGACCAAAAAGAAGATTTTGTGTCCCATACAAACAGGCCTTGACCAATCTCTTATTTCAAAGCAAAGCTGTGAAGAGGGAATATCTGGTGATCTGGAATTCAGTATGGCATGGAACTGAGGCCTGGCTAGCCAGGAAGAAGTAGCACAGGGAAAACTAGCTCCAGCTTTCCAAGGCCAAATTCAATGGAGTGACACTGTGACAGCAGAGAGGACACAAACTCTTCCCCATTGACTCCATGTGCTCCTGAGTTTTTTAGCTACATTCAGTTGGCCTATGAGCACAAAAATTATGTCATGGTAAAGGAATTGCCAGACCAGAACTGCCGCCTCATGTGAAGTTATTTAAGAGTATCTTATGATATATTTTTATGTGCTGGTAATTATCATCTATACCCAGATTGCCCTACTTATGCTTTCCTCTTGTGTCCTTACTTGTTCATGCAGGAGTGTTTTCCCTGGGGGGTGTCATCAAATACATTATAAAAGTAGAAAACACTGAATTGTATTATAGAGAACATTTTGCATTTTTTTTTTATAACTCACTTGTATGCAATTAGTGTAAAGTACTTTATAATCAGAGGTTTCCTGGTGGAAGAGATCAAGTGGATTTGAAGAGTGCCACTGTCCCAGGCAGAAGTTCCATCAGGGGATATCACACCAAACAGCCCCATTCTGCATAAACCTGGCATGATACAAGTGCCAAGCTCTGGAAAGTGCTCCCTGAACTGCGTAGAAGATGCAGAAAGTGCCAGGAGAGATAATCCCAATGAGAATGGAACCAGAAAGAAGCAGAAGACACCATGGGGGAGGAGATGGCCTGCTCTGAGGACTGCAGGTCCCTTAGGATGGAGGGGAGGCTGTTCCCTGTCTGGCAGCCCCATGAAGGCTCTCAGCAGATAGATGTGGCTTGCACAGAGATGCTGTTATTCTGGAGGTGTCAGGATGCAGGTCTGGAAACTCATTCCCCAGGCACCAGCCTGGCTGGAGAGGGTAATGGAGCATGTGGAGACTCTGCAGAGGCCAGTCCTGAGGCAAACAACACAGCTGGGAGCTGTCCAGAGGAGTGGCAGAGTGGACAATCTCATTTTGTGGCACTTCTGGGCTGACAGGGTTGTCAACACACTGATATCTCTGTCAGCCAGCTGTGAGTCCAATCCAACATCTCCATGGCAATCTCTCTGTTCCTGGCCTCAGCATCCCCCTCCCCATGTCTGCAGGTCTGTCTCGTGGGAGAGAGACTTTTCACAAGGGCTTGGAGTGACAGGACAAGGGGGATGGCTTGACAATGGCAGAGGGCTGATTTGGATTAGAGATTGGGAAGAAATTCTTCCCTGTGAGGGTGGGGAGACCCTGGCACAGGTTGTCCAGAGAAGCTGTGGCTGCCCCATCCCTGGAAGTGTCCAAGGCCAGGTTGGATGGGGCTTGGAGCAACCTGGGATAGTGAAAGGTGTCCTATGGCAGGGGGGTGGGACTGCATGAGTTTTAAGGTCTCTTCCAATCCAAACTATTCTGGGATTCTCTAACCTCCCAGATGGCTGCAATGGGTACACCAGCAGCTGAGAGACTGAGAAATTGTTCTGTAAGGTTGGGCACAAGTCCCTCTTTCAGTGGCTCTATTGACTTTGGTGTGTTGTGTGGGTGCTGGGTGTGGGAAGAAAGTCACTTAGAAATTTGTCCTAGAAGAAATTGTTAATGAGCACTGGGGCCAGTGGAGCCTGGCTTGCTTCAGGAAGATCTCATCTGGGATGAGCACTGCAATTGGTCCTCAAGGAATCTTCCCCACTAGGTTGAGAGTTGTCATTGGCCTTACTGGACAGTGGTGTCACAGTGAACACCTGCAGCACCTTCTGTCTCTATGCTCTCCCTTGGTCCTCTCCAGAATGCTCTATAAGCTCCTTTTGCATTAGGGAATTCCATGGATTGGGTGCAGATTTTTGGCTGAAGGGGGGTCAGGAACCTGGAGATGAGAATGGATGAGGGTGTGTCACCTCTGGGGAAAGCTCATCACTGACAGCAGCCCCTGCTGGTTTGGCACACACAGCCTTTACCTTCATACTTTGCAGTAAACAAGTTGGAAAATCTCCTCTGATTGTTTTTTCCTAGTCCAGTTCAGGTGTTAACTATGAGCCCCCAAAAATGGGAGGAGGATGTTCACCACTGGCTCTCCTGTAATGGTTTTTCACTCATAAAAGGTGTCTGATCCACTTTGGGAGTTCTCTGTACCTGTGGGAGGTACAGAGGGAAGAGGACAGCACTCCCTGGCTTCCTACACCAGCTTAGGAGGAAAAAGCTGGCAGGAAGGCACTTGCCCAGGTTTCTGACTGGGTGGGATCACTCAGGTTGTCCTAACCCATATGGGCTGGTGACATGCAGTTTCATTTTTTCTCCTACTGTTGGATGCAATAATATTATTCACTGATGGTTCAACATGCCAGATCCCCACCCCACAGCACAGGGACTGTGTGGGGAGATTGTGAAGAGCTGCAGAGGGTGGTGGGACCACAGGCTGCTCCTCTGAATGGGACTGGCTTGTCAGACACCCCTATGGGTGACCTCTGAGGGCCCTGAGAAGGGGAAGAAACAAGTGGAAAAGATGGGAGAGGTGCCAGAAGAGATTCTGGAGTAAACTGGCTGGCACAGAGGGAAGATCATGATGTGTAGAAAGGGATGTGACTGCACTTTTCTCGGGTTTCTGGACAGTAAATGGAGTGAACTGAAGGGAGAAAGCTTAGAGCTTGACTGCACAGTGTGAAGAGAAATCAAAGTCCTGGGTGGAGAAGGGGTCTGGGAAAAACCCTTCTAGGAGGAGGGGGAGAAACTTTTCACAGGGTGAGTTGTGTAGTGGATGAGAGCCAAGGTTTTGAGGAGATGTTTGACTTGTTTCCATTTGATAATTCAAAATATTTTTCTCCAAATTTAAAATTTTAGATTGTTCACATTTAAGTATCCAAGCCTTGGATAATCTCTTTCCTTAGCTTTTGCAAGCACCAAGGCCTGCGTTGTTTTCATCAAATCTCCCTTTCAGGCCACCACCTGGAAACTTTGCTTCCCAAATCCCTTGCTGGAGACTCCCAGTCAAGTCTAGAACAGATCCAAAGAGTCTTAATGTGTAACCATGGCTCTCCTCAGAGCAGACCCACATCTTGGGGCTCTGGGGTGCTGTTGTACCAAGCAGAGCTGAGATCTGATGCAGTGCCATGAGATCTCATCCTGCCATGCAGGAACAGGACCTTGTCCCTAAAGCTCACCTGAAGGAAAAGGATTTGCTGGTGCCTCCAATCAGCACTGACAAGGCTTTTTAAGGCACCTGTTAAAGAGGGTCTCTGATGCTTTATGAATTCCTTTAGTTCATAAATCTCTCCCAAAACAACCCATGGAAAAAAGGGAAAAACTACAAACAAGTACTTAGTGCTGAGGAGAGGACTTGAAAACAGGGAAAAGTCTAAGCTAAAAGGCATTTTCTCTTCTTAGCATAACAGAATTTTCTGCCACCGACCTCTAAAAGTCTAGTACAAACTTCTATAGCTCCCAAACTTCTGTAGGAGCATCTTAATGGATAAGTACACAGGAATGCATTGATGTATTCTTATTGGATGATTAGGAAAATCCAGTCCTGAGCCATTTGAGGGCTAGGAAGGGATCTTGCTTCTATGATTTGTGTGTGGGTAACTGGGATGGAAGTAGTGGGGCAAAATCCAGTGGGAACCTGGAGAGGAAAGAGAGGTCTCAGTGTGTCAATGAGCAGTGGGTGCATCACAGTGCTAATGGCTGTGTCTGATGTCTCTGCACACCTGGACTGGGTTCAGCAGAAAATGTATCCTGGCAACTTGCTTTATTTAGCTGCAGTGTGCAAACGTGAGGCTGTTCCTGCCTTTCACTCCTCGTATGTCAGTGTGACTTTGAAGTGACAGATCTCTCCAAGATATGGAAGTGTCAGCATGCCACGAGCAGCAGCCCAGAGCTCAGATGAAGCTGTGGGTGGTGATTTTTCTCAGCAGGGATTTATCTCACTGCAGAGAAACATTTCTTACCCTGTTCAACACATGCTTTTGAAACAAGAGGCTGAGAAACAACATGATGTTTTGGGAAATCCCCTCACAGACCTCTCCTATGCAGGTAATATTCTCTTCTTTGTTTTTAAATCTCCTGTGCCAGAGGTTTTTTCTGTCTTCCAGTGTCTCCTAACAGTGCTGAACACTCAGCTTTGCTACTCCAAGGTTTAAAACTCTGTGCTTGGGGGTCCTTGTTATCCAAGATTACAAATTCTGTGATTGGGGGTCCTTGCTGATGGAGACAAAGAGGTTTTTAGAGGTTTTTAGCCTCGCTGCTTCAGCCAGAGGTGGTGAAGAGCCAGACCTCCCTGAGGTGCAGATTTTGGGAGGCTTCTCCCCGAGGGCAGGATCTGATGCTCACCCATCCCTTGGACTCTGCTGTGTGTGTGTGAGCCCAGGCACTCTGCTCTCAAGGCAGGCTGGACGGGACATGCGCTCCCAGGCACAAGCTCCTGCTTGCTTCAAGGCACGGGAATGTTGCTGTGCGTGGAAATGGCCCTTCTTTGATTTGCTAGCCCTCCCCTGCTGCTGTCACGCTGGTTGCCAGCCCGGGGGAGGCAGCCCGGGCAGCCTGGCTGACACTCGCTGTGCCAAAAAGTGCTTTTGTCTCCATGGCTTGGGGAGGTGGTGTGATTTGTGCTCTCGGTCACTGACAGGTCTCAGCTGACAGCTCCCTCCTCCTTTTGTAAAAATTACTTGCAGAGCAGCTAGTTGAGACATGACAAAGTTTTGAAAGAGGGAATTTCGTTTCCCATACGGTTCCATGGGAAAGGTCACTGTTCCACCCCCAGTGCCACTCTGGGTGAGCTAAACACACACAGCTGTGCTGGCTGCACAGGGAGGGAGCCCGGCACAGGGCAGAGGATGCAGGGCTGGGGACACAGGACAGGGTGCAGGGCAGGGATGGGGCTGGGCTGGCACCAAGGGCTGAGGGGAACAACTGGACTGGTGCTGCTGCATGTCAGGGTATGGCAGCCCTGGGCAGGACTCCAGCAGCACATCAGCCCTGTATGGCACTGTGCACCTCTGAAAGGCTCTGGATTAAATGGCACCAGATCCTTGTGGTGCCCTGGCTGTGTGCAATGAACACTTTACCTGTACAGTATCTGAGTATCAACAAAGAGCCTCAAAACGTAGCTGGCTCAGCATCCCCATAAAAAGCATAGCTGCTTTGAATGGTTGTAACCAAAGAGGGGAAATGGTCTCTGATGGCTTTTGTCCCCTGTAGCTGCCTTTTTTCCTGAGTCTGTACCTGAGCAGAAGCCTGTCAGTGTAAATCACAAAGAGATTTACACTTGTAAAAGGTTTCACTTATGGGGCAGCTGGTCCTGCTCTGCTCCACCATGACTCACAGTGAGCAGATCCTCACTTTTCATGGCTCCCAGAGATGGATTGGACATCAGCAGTTGTTAGTCACAACGACTCAGTCTGGCATGGAGTGAGTGATGGCTGCAGCCCTGGGCTCAGTGGCCAGCTGGGAGGATTCTCCTTCTCCAGCAGAGGTGGTCCCAGCAGGTATCCATGACATGTCCCTGGATGCAACAAGGCATCCACCCAAGGCAGCAGAGAGGCTTTGAGCCGAGGTTCTTTCTGGCCAGAAGGCCATTGCTTGAAACCCTGCTTGAGCAGGGAGGTTGGACCATATTTCTCACTGTGGTCCCTTGCAACTTCCCCATTCTGTGATGGCAGAATCTGTGATTGTCTCACCCTTGGGTCTGGGGAAGGCCTGCTTGCTTTGCTGCCCTGCTTGGGGGAGGAGGGCTTTTTTATAGTTGCTGCCTCCATGGAAAACCTACAGTGGCCACAGTGCTTTGTGCTGGTTTTGAACTTGCTCCTGTTTTTGGTGGTGGCACCAAGAAAACCACATTAACTCCAAAATGTGTCTGTCTGCCAAGCCCCATCCTCTAATACTCTGCTACAAGCCCATGGTCTCTGGGATGGTGTGGTTTGGGCCCTGTGGTGCCTCTGTGCTCATTGTACTCAGAAGCCTTTAGATTCTGTTTAGCTGGAACATGGGGGATAACATCAGAGACTCTGCTTGCAATTTTGGTTCAAATGGTTCTCAGATGCTCTTGTGCTCACCACTGCCAGCTGCCTCTTGCTTCCAGTTGCTTTAGTTGCCTAAAAAGGCAGCAGAAAATCCTGAGTGCTTTCCCAATGGCACATTTTCCAGGTAAAGTGTGACCAGAGAGCTATTAGCCTTCTGTCAATGAAAGCAAAGGGATCTGCTCCAATAGGAAGCAGATGTTCTCAGAAGTCCCATTGATTCAAGGGAGGCTGATGTGAGACCCAGCCCCTGCTGTGCTTGTGCATGTGTGTGCCCTTTGCATGGTTCACTGTGTCCTCAAGGAGCAGGAGCTGAGATGAGCACCCAGGCTTCAACCCCTTGGTCGTGCTCCACAGCTGAATGTGAGCAGAAATCTCCTTGTCTTGTGTGCCTTGACCATGCACAGCCAAGTGAGAACAGCTGTGTCCTGTTGGCTGATCCCAACCCAGGTTACCCAAGGTGATTTCTGCCTTTTGGTGTGGAGCAGCTCAGCTTCCCTTCTGGGGGAATTCTTGTAAGGAGGTGAAATGTGAAGGAAGCGTGGCTTGGCTCCTTCAGCAGGACTAGAGCAAAGGGATTGCAGTGCTTGGAGGGTGCAAAGGGGATGTGGGTGAATCAGAGAGCTCTGCCCCGGATGTCAGGATTAGAAGTGACTTTTACGCAAAGGAGAGGATGACTCAGATGTATTTGAATGATCAGTTAAAAATTGTTTTTTTTCTTCCTTATCGAGTACTGGTGTTAAAAGATAGCAGGGCTTTAATGCTGTCACTCCTTTGTGAGCTGTACAAGTGTGCAATCCATTCGACTGTTTTTTGTCCTTCTCACTGGAAAAGCCTCTCAGTTTACGTGTTCTTAGGACCCAGGGTTGTTGGAACTCAAAATAATCCAGGTCTGAGACTGACGTTGGTTTCCTCCAGAAGAAAAAGGCTTTGTTAAGACTTCTAAGACAGAGTGGTGCAGCTGTGGTGTCCTGGTTTGGAGAGACCATTCCCAGTGTGGAGAGGCTGCCCAGCAGCTCTTCTGAGCATCCTGGGCTGTGAAATTGCTCTTGTCATTGTTAGGCCTGGACAAATGAGATCAAAACCTGGCTATGTGGCTCCAAGCATCCTTTCTCACTGAAACTTAGCACTGTTGAGTAAAGCAAATACCCTCAGAAGGGGTGTCTGCTTTGGACAGTGGGAGAGATAGAACCATGGAGTCATATAATCACAGGCTGGTTGGGTTGGGAGGGACCTGAAAGCTCATCTCATTCCAATCCTCCTGCCATGGGCAGGGACACCTTCCAATAGTCCCTGAACATTTCCAGAGATGGGGCAGACACAGCTTTTCTGGGCAACCTGTGCCAGAGCCTCAGCCCTCTCACAGGGAAGAATTTCTTCTTGATATTTAATCCAGATGTCCTTCTTCATCCAGCTGGAATGATCCAGCTGAGCTCTGCTGTGCTGGGGGGAGCTGGAGGAGCGATGCCCACTGGACTGGAGCAGGGCTGGGGCTCTGAGCTGCTTTGTCCCTGGTCACCCCTGCCCACACAAACCTGGGAGCAGAGGCAATGGTCCATCATCCACTGGCAGTCAAGTGGGAGCAGGATGGGAGGTGGCTGAGCAGAGCTGTGGGTACTGTCACTCAGGTGTAACGTTACAAGAATTGTGTGGGTATCCTCACATCCCGCTGGGCATGTTTAGGCAGATGGAAAATTCAACCAAAGACAAATGAAATTCCAAAAGAACATGTAAATTGCAGCACGATCCTCATAAAATGAGCTCAGCAGCACTCGTCAGAAATGCCCCAAACCCAGCTGCACATGGCTGGTTACATTTGGGTTTTGTGTTGGGAGCATTGCAGAGGACATTGTCGTGGTTTTGAACGTGCCATGAGCGCTCTACTGTGCCTCGTCCTCAGGGCTTGGGAAACCTGTATGTTATTAACATAATCTGTAACTTATCATTCCTCTGGACAGGAAAACTGCATGTGGATCAAGGGGTGAATGCAGTGATCCTGATCCACTGCGTGTGGAGTCAGTGATCCACGACAGAGTGACCCGTGCTGGGCTGTGTGGGGTGGCCAGCTGGGCTGTGTGGGGTGGCCAGCTGGGCTGGGCTGTGCCACACTGATCCCTGTGGCTGCAGAACAGCCCCTTCCCCGTGGGCAGCTCCCGTGGGGAATCTGTGATCACTGCCTGCGTGGCAGTGAACATCCCTTCTGTTTTGCAATACACGTGGTGAATGGTTTTCTTGTAAGAAAATGTAGCTCAGATGACCAAAAAGGAGATTTCCTCCAGGGACAGGATCTGTGCAGCCTTGTAGGAACATCCACCTGGGTTCTGTTGGATGATGCAGAAATGCAGGGCTCCCAACATCTGAAGGGATGTCAGATCTATTCAATATTTTATCAATATTTCTCTTTAATTCTATCTCATTAAAGCAGGTGTTTAATTAAGGGATTACTGCTGAACTTCTCTTATTGAACTTAAGGCAGAGCCCTGCATCAGCTCTCCATCTCTCACCTCACCTGGTGCAGAACAGGTTTTATAAGCCCCAAACACAGCTTTGCTATCAAGCAAGGGTCAGCATGCACTGAGGGCTTGGGGGTGGCTCAGCTCTGGCTCTGCAAAGTCTGTGTTTCAGAGGATTTTGCCATGCAAATAGTGGAAAAGAAAACGAGACAAGTTTGAGTGAACTTGGGCCTGGCTTTGTACTTTGCATAAGGTGAAGGTCATCTGGCTGGAGAAGACACAGGACCAGGAGTGTTTGTCAGCCCAGCTGAGGGAGGACAGCCAAGTTATGATTCCCTGCAGAACAGAGAAGGAATGCTCTCCTGGTTGTCGGCTGAACTGAGTGAGAGTTTCCAAACCTGATGGCAGGACAGATGGGACCCTTGCTAGCTGTAGGAAATCCTCACTGGCACAAGGAAAGTCCTCAGAAATGGGCTGTTCTCAGCATCTGTTTGCTGCTGGTAACCCATGTTCCTGTCTGGACCACACAGCCTGCCCACCCTCGTGTCTGTGCAAATCCCTTGGTCTCTTGTGGTACTCAGCAATTCCTCAAACACTTCAGCTGTGCCCTGCTTTGGTGGGCTGGGCTTTCACAGTTACTGAAACAGCTGAGAGCTTGTAACCAGCAGAGAGATGGAGTGAGGGTTCTGGGAGAGGTCTGGTCACCAAACTGCAGCCACTCCTCGCTCTGTGTCACTCACACACTCCCCTCTGTGTGCCTGGGGAAGTGACACAGGTGCAGAGAAGCAATTTAAAGCAACCCCTAGACAACCAACCAACCAACCAACCAACCCACCCCCACTGCCCCAGACTTGTGAGGGTCACACCTGCAGCTCACAACATGAAGAGTGTCTGGAACAGGCACCCAGGTCCTTTCAGGCTCTAGAGAAATCAGCCTGCAGAACCACTCGAGCCAGCATTGCCAACTCAGCTCATACTTAGCTGGGGAAACATGAACTTGTGCTAGAGAAGGGCTTTGGTCATACCCCAGTTTGAGCTGAGGCTGAAAATGTCCTGGGGCTCCTGGTGTGAGCATCCATCCAGTGCTGCTGGTGCTTGTTAATTAGAGTTTGACTGGCTGGCTGCTCTCAGAGTGACTCTCCTGTTCATTAGTAATTCCTTCTCTGTGGCCGTTGGGCTTCTTTTTGGTGTTTTTGGGCTGCCCTACTGAGAGAAGATGCTGGCAGCACCATAAGTGAAGCTTGAGATGACTTACCAAAAGTAAAGTTCCATGTTGGATCTGTAGCTGATGAGGACTGAAAAGGGATTGTACTTCTGTCCTGTGCTGAACATAGTCTCTCTCAGGCAGACTTTCTAATTCTTCCTTTGCCTGCCCTTGGGCACTGCCCACCTTCTCCACTCAGTGCACTGTGTGCACTGTGTGTGTGGGATGTGGACACAGCTCCCAGCAGAGCCCTTGCACTGTCAGGCCAGCACACCCTGCTTCCCTTCCTGCCCTCCAGAGCTCAGGCTGAGCTCTTTGTAGAATCCCACAGTGGTTTGGATTGCTATGGACTTTAGAGACCACCTCATGCCACCCCTGCCATGGGCAGGGACACTTTGCACTATCCCAGGGTGCTCCAAGCCCTGTCCAACCTGGCCTGGAGCACTTCCAGGGATGGGGCAGCCACAGCTGCTCTGAGCACCCTGTTCCAGAGCCTCACCATCCTCATAGGGAAGAATTTCCAATCTAAAAGTCCTTTAACCTGCCTTATCTGTGTGTGCTGTAAACACACTGGATCTACACAGCCCCACTTGGAATCAGAGCTCCCTTGGAGCTCTGAGATATTCCCAGAATAAACCTGTACCCTAGTAACAGCACAGTTCTCCCCAGAAATTACTTCTCTTTCTCCAAGCTCTTTCCAGGGTCTATCTCCAACCCCAGTGATTGACTGATTTAAAGCTTTTTCTTAAGTCCAGGTTCCAGAGTCATCTTCTGCTGTAGTCAGAGGGAAGTCCAGGAGAGTCCATCACTCATTCCTGTGATGCTTTGGGGTGTGTGCAGCTCTGAGACCTACACAGGTGATGAACCAGTGTGTGAATAGACCTAGGGCAGATGAAAGGGTTTTTGATTATTGTGCTCTTGGTGGATGCAGCTCTCAAAATCTTACCCCCTCTGCTATGTCCTCTTCCAGAATAAATTATTAACATTACCCCTGGCAATTGGTTTACCCATGGTGATAACACAGGGTTTGATAAGGGGGAGCTTTTCAATGACTTGTAGAATCTGAGATTCATTAGAAAGTCTTACTTTTTTGGGTAATGAAGTAACTTTGATAGCAAAGTGCTTCAGAGGAGACAAAATCCTTAAGACTTCTGAGCATCATAGATTCCTTCATTCCCAGAGTTTTCAGAGAGCTGCAAACCCTGCAGGACAAAGGAAGGAACTGGCAAATTCCCAGTGCCACTCAAAAATCAGCTGTTCAAACATTCCTTCTGCCCTTTGCCTGTCAGTGCTGAGCAATCCAGGGGCTCCGCAGCCCTTGGCTTCACAGAGAGTGGTGAGAGGGTGGCAGAAAGACTCTCCCTTTTTAGCTGGGACTTAAGAAATAAACTGAAGTGGGTTTCCCACCCTTTGCCCAAGGAAGTTCATACTGAGAGAACAAGTGTGTAAGTGCTTAACCTCTAGGAAGATGCTTTGGAAGACTTCACTCTCCTACAGGGTTGGCCTGCACTGGGGAGCAATTAGATGCATTCTTTATTGGTCTTTATTTCATAACCTCCCCTGATGACTGGTTCTGCAGTCTTGCTCTTTTTGCATCCTCCAGCTGCTGTTGCAGCAAAGAATTGTGGTGTGACTGGCAAGTAGCACTTTTTCTCATGGTTTTTCCCTGCTCCTGGGGTTGATGAGTTTGTGGAAAGATTGAGCTTAGATCCCCATCCTCAGTGAATTCCCAGAGTGCTGGTTGAAAGGTGAAACCAAGTTGCATGAATTTTCCTGGAAGAAACCTGGGCAGAGTTTGTTCCTAACCTTGGTCAGAGCTGATCTTCAGCTTTGTGGGCTCAAAGCAGGAACTCAGCTTTCCAAAAGTGTTTATAAAGTACAAAATGAGTCTCTCTGGGCTTTGCCCTGCACCAGCCTTCCAGAATTACCTCTGCCTCCTCATAGGGATTAATGGAGATGATTCAGTGATACTGTCAGTAATGGTTCCAGCAGGACAATCTGGCTTAGCACCATCTGTGAAGAGGCAAAGATGTAAGTTTCTGAATGCTTTTGCTAAAAGACAAATAAATCAGCCTCTTGAAGCCAGCATATGCACTTGCTGTCTTGGTTTTGTAATGCTCTGTGCTTCTTTCTGTCCTCTGTTTGCTGTCACCAAGAGTCTAACTCAGCCTTTCAGCTTGGAAAACTGTCTTGTTCTCTTTCCCAGTGACTAAACACAGAATGTTTGTTGTCAATATTTTAAAATATTTATCTACACAAATTGAAGTGGCCTGGCTGCTGAAGGCTGGGAATGCTGGTTATAGCTACTGTAGCTCAACACCTTTGAAAACTGGGTTGTGTTGACATGTGTTAAAGTGACACTGGCTTTGGGTGCTCGTTCTGATGGAGACCAAATCCCAAAATGCTTGGCCACTGCAAAGTTGTTTGGGGAGGTCTGGCAGAACTGGGAGGTGAGTGCAGATCCTCTGGCCCTCCTCTCCCCAAGGCTCTGCTGTGCACTGGGGACAGGAGGCAATGTTTACCCATGTTTATATCTGCAGAACCCGTACAATTTTACGTAAGAATAAAATAAATATTGCTTGTTTGAACAACNTGTGGTCAGTTTAAGTGGCTGGAGCTGTGTCTGGTCTATTTATTGTTGGATTGAATCACCCTGTGCATATCTGGACACATTTTGGGATTATTTGTTTACCTGAGTGAATTCCTGTAATTTGATTGTACTTTCTGATAGGGGCAGATTTGTAGGTCTTCATCCTATCAGATCCTGTGGCGTGTTTTAGTGCTGGGCTGCTCATCTCAGCCTTATCTCAGCCTCTGGCCAGATGAAAGCCTTGAGAAAGCAGCTGATCAGCTCATCCTTTGAGATCCATTTGTCACTGCTTCCCTTTGTTTCGTGTGAGGGGGAATTTCCAATACATTTTCCTCATAAAATAAGATGAGGGAGATATAAACCAGCAATGATCAAAATCTTCCCCATAAAACGAAAGAACAAGGAAAGTCAAAATGGCTGGGAGAAAATATGAAGTAGCTGGGCTGTGCAAGAGTCAAGACACAAGGAGCAATTTTCACTGTGCCACTTCATATGGCATTTTCTCAAGTCCAGGTTTTCTTATTGGGATTCTCGGGTTTTGCACTATTCATTGGAAATGGGTTTGGGTTTGTGGCCATTACTGGTTTTGCAAAGGTTTCTAAGGTAATGTACAATAACAAAGGTATTGAAAAGGGACTGGTGGGCTTTGGGTTGTCTTTCTCCTGCTTCTAGAGGAATCCAATTTCCCTATGCTGGTGGGCCTGGAGCAGATCTCCTCCCAGAGCAGAGTGGTAGGAGGATGCATCTCTTTGGAAACCTCAGCTCCAACACAGAATGTAGCCAAGGATGTCACTTGGACAAACACCGCCTCTTCTCATCTTGGAGCTGGCAGAAGTGCTTGGGATGATGAGAAAACATCTCTTGCCCTTCTGATGGATGATCTCTGCCAAAGAGATCTTTGCACATGGTCTGCAGTGGATCTCATCCCACGGACAGAACAGCTGCTCAGCAAGGGGCTGAGGGATGCACGGTGTGAGGGATGCACTGGATGAGAGGATGCCTCTGCACCCCCAGGGCAGCACACTCCGGGCTCACCTGCAGCTGCAAAGGCAGGGATAAAGTGTGGGCAGAGAAAGGTGATGGCTCTGGTTTTGTTCTGAGCTCACTGCAAAGGAAGGGAATGAGCAGTGCTTAGACAGGCAGAGAGTGTCTCTTCTCTATGGAGCCACTGGGGAGCCCAGCAGGGCTGGGAGGACAGAGACAAGTGCTTTACACAGCACACAGATCTGTAGAGTTCCTGTTGTGTGGGTAGCTCTGAGGAGCAATCAGGAGACAGTATTTGGTCACCAACATCGTGTTTAGTCTCCATGGGTTCCTCCTTTGCTGATCACAGTTTAGTACCCCATAGGGTAAACATCATTTCATGCTGCTAAAAGACTTTCTGCCACCACAAATGGCTCCCCAGCCCAAACTCTTCTCCTTGCTCTTCTGCTGCTGCAGCATCATGGAGGTGACAGCTATTTCCAGGGTTACAGAGAGGAAGGCAGTGCCCAGGGCTGCACAGGAGTACCTGTGCATCCTAGCATTCATCTCTTCCCAAGGCAGTGCTGTCATACTCTGCCACAGCCGCAGGCAATGGCAGAGAAGGGCCAGGTGCATTTGTGGAGGAGTGGGGCAAGAATTAGAACTGCTTCAGTCAAGAGACCAGAGCAGAAGGCAGAACTTTAATTGACAGGCCTACTGGAAAGAGATGTGAGCCCAGTCTTTCAATTCAGGCATGGGTGGATTGGGAATTCAGATATGTGGAGGAGCCAAAGAGCTCTAAACCCAAGAGATGAGAGCCACTGCAGAGATGCCAACAAAGATCCAAGCCTTGTCTTGGTGTAAACTTGAGTGAATGCTAATTGGGTTAGGGAGTAAATTTGATTTAGAGGCTGGGATAGTGGGATGGAAAGGGGCCCACTTGTCTCAGGAAAGACAGTTTTTATGCAGACACCAGCTTTTTACTTCAGTGCCCTCCCACACACTTAAGGACTGGGTGTCCTGCAGAGCTTGGTGCAGTAGCAGGGTGGGAGGGTGCTGGCCAGGAGGGCACTGGGGCATAGGAAATGCCCATTTTGCTTCAGGGACCGGGCTGTTTACAAGCTGCCGGTGCTGGTGGATTGTTTCTTTAGGTCATGGCGTGCCAAGTATTGTTTAGTTTAATAGCGCTGTTAATAGGATTATATTTGCCTGCACTATTACGTGAAGGAAAATGATTCCTACTTTGAAAGGAAAAGACACTTCAGTAGCGATGTTGCAAGACACACATCTGTCGTCAGATGCTGCTACTGAGCTCAGATGTCTCTGGGCTATAGCCGAGGCTCCTTCTCATGCTGCAGTGCCTGGGCTGGGGTGGGACACACACGCACAGCACAGCCCAGCCCGTCGGGAGCTCTGCACGCAGAGGTCTGTGACACTGTGGAGTGTCCTGGAGCAGGCATGGCAGCTGGCACAGGGATGTCAGGATGGCACAAGGAAGCTGCAGTCAGTGGGTACCACAGCTGGGTTGCTCAGGTGAAGCTGAGCCGCTCCATACTGGTGGCTTTGTGGTTCATGCAGTTCCTCCAGGGCACGAATTTGGTTGTTCTGGGTTGGTCTGTGGAGCACAGCTGGGATCTTGGTGCAGTGCACAGCTCTCTAGCCTGAAGGCTGCCAGTCTTGTGTTCTCTGCCTGAGTCTGCCAAGAACATCTTTGCTCATTTAAACCCTTGGCCCCATGCTTCTTCCACTTTACTCCTGCCACCACCCAAGCAGGGTCAGGCAGCTGCTGGCAAGTGAGAGCTGTGACAACTTGACATACAGGGTAGAAAGTGCAGCGAGCAGAATAAGAGCCCAGGAGAAGTGGTTTTCATTTGTGGAGCTCTAGAAATGTTTTCCCAGTAGACTCCTGAGCAGCTGAGCTGCTCATTGATGAATTTTGGCTTTCTGGGCTATCTGCAACAGGAATCAAACATGGACAATTCCCCAGTGAGCAGCTAGAGGAATAACGCACGCTGGGATTTAGTCATTGATTTATGTCTGACCTTTGGAGCCGGGGAATGTGCGGAAGTCATTACCAGGTCTTCAGCAGAGGTGAGCCACTGACCAGCGTGTCTTCTCAGCATGAGGTTGACCTGGTACTGCCTTTGTCTAGGAAGGGAAGAATGCCAGCTAGGAGGTACAAAAATCCCCCAACCAACAAATCCCACTGTGTGTCACACCATCCAGCCTGACTCCATAAAAAGGACCTAACAAGCAGCACCCTGAGGGCTGGCAAGCAGCTGGTATTTCTAGATGGGTGAGGGTCTGCCAGTTCCCAGAGAAGGGTAGGGCATGCAATCAAAGAGTGGAAAAAATATCCATGCCACTTTTTTCAAAGGGCTTTTCTTCCTGGGAGTTGGAGAAGGGCAACAGGCACACATGCTTTTAAACCCAAGCCCCTTTATCCTTCACAGTTACCCTGAAGAGCCTCAGATGGGATCTTCACTGGGACAAGTGGTCAAACACAGCAGTGGTGGAAGGGCACCAGTTGCCTGGGTGTGGGCACTCAGAACTGGCTTCCACTTTTGAAAACACTGAAACTGGGCTATAGGCGAATTCAGATCTGTGCATAAATCTTCCATCTAGGCTAATGTGTGTGATTTTAATCTCTTCACCACTGTCTTCCACCCAATACCCGAGTTTTTCCCAGCCCAAAAGTCCCTGTTTTTCCTTCTGTCCCTTCCAGTTATTCTGCTTGAGCCAGGAATCATAAGTGCTACATGGCTTGTGCTCCTTGTGCCTTCCAAGGAGTTCTCCTGTCCTTCCTGGCCCTTCACCTGCTGAACTTTGTGTGGGAGGATGTCATCTTTGTGATTTTTTTCTCCTAATGTTGCCTTGTTTCCCTTTCCCTGGACTGCGAAATGGATTGCTTTAATAAAAAGCTGGGCAAGCACTGCCTGCAAAATGTCACGAGCAGAGAACCCTGCCTCCAACCCTCCTTGTGTCACAGAGACCATGGCTGGCACTTCATTTCACTTCATCCAAGCAGGCTGTGTCCCAGCTCCTTCCTACAGAAAGGGACAAATGTGTCTGGAGGATGATGTGACTCTGAAGTGGGTTCAGCTGCCCTTTGGTGTGTCCAGCATGGACTTTGCATCACCTTGGCTGTCTGGGATGACTCAGAGCTCAATGCTCCTGAGGACACCCATCTTCCTTTGACTTCCCTCCTGGTGGGAACCAGGTGAGACACAGCTGCCAGGCTGTGTCTGATGGCTTTATGTGGCACTGGCTGTGGTGACTCAAGGTGGAGAGTGACTGCTACACAAGACATCCCGTGAGAAGAATTCAGTCAGGAGTCCTGGATGTGGCAGATGTTGTGAGGGGGCTCTGAGGTCTGTGCCCAATGTCCTGTCCCAGATGCTGGGACAAGGACATGAGAGGCAGGAAGGGCTGGTGACCAGAAGGAGATGGATTGGAGGAACACCAAAGGGCTGGGAGGTGCAGGGAGCAGGGAATGGTCTGTCTGGCTCCATCTCTGCCTCTTTCATTTGACTGAAAGAGCCAAGAGGGACAAAGACTGCTCTGAGCTGTGTCCTGTCACCCTGGGCCTCTGAGCTGTGGGACTCTTGCTCATGGATTGGGACACTGGGGGGACACGTGGGAGTCTGTGTTTCTCTGTGCTACACGTGATGCCTCAGAGCAGGATGGGTTATTTACATTACCAATTTAGTAATCTACACTGAATTTGCCTTTAAAACTGCCAGTGTACCTTTGGGAGCTCAGAGGACAGGGCTGGGTGGTGGGATCACTCCAAGTTTTATGTTTTAGCCAAGGAGAGAGCATGGAGTCTTGGCCATGCTCTAAACAGAGGCAGATGGGACAGGCATCTCCACTGCTCATGGACCAAATTATCCAGGGTCGAATGATGGCCAGAGAAGGTCGTTACTGTTTTGTTATGGCACAAGAGGCAGAAAAACCACTCCGTGGTGTCAGACCAAAGAATTGCAGAGTCCTAGAACAGAGACTCTGACTGGGAACGATGGAGAGGGGAAAGCAGAGAATTTTTTCCCCACAAATAGGGAAAGGTGTGGGATCAAATCTGTTGTTTTACCAGAAATTCTGCCATTTGTGCTTGTTTGCTTTATAGAGGAGAGTACTAATTTCTGTGTCCACTCACCTGAGTTAGTAGAAATATCTGAGATGAAACAGAGCCTCTTTCATCAGGATAGTGGGTGTTTAACACCATAGAAAGGTGCAAACACTGCCTTGTACCCTGTGAATCCCTAGTGTGCCAGTCTATTTCATCACTAGAACTTTTGCAACATTTTTTCACTACACGAGCACTTGAATCATATATTTGGTGCATCATAGGCTTTCACTTGAGACCCTGGTCTTCTCCTTAGGGCTCCCTCCTGCTTCCTCCAATTTTATTTATGCTCAAGGAGGTGTCCTGCAAAGGGCTGCATCATGAAACTTCCCTTGGGGCTGACTGAGGCCACTGGAGATGGGACAGACTCATCAACCAGCTTATTTTTCGTCAGTGCTATCAAAGCCAGCTTGTCAGCAAGGGCTCAATGAGGTTGGCCAGGCTTTTTGGTGCCTCCTACAATTTCAAATTTTGTCTTTGCCAGATTTGTAGGCTGTCATTAACGGGGCTGTTTGGTGCTTAGGGAACTGCTGGGACTTGCGACCTTGCCTTGCCCAGCACACGGGCACCTGGAGCAGGAGGGATGCCAAAGTGCTCCATTATATAATGCAAGTTTATATCTATATAAAAATGCTAGCTGCAGGGAGCTGGTGAGAGTCTCCTGGTGGGACTGCAAGAGCAGACACATGCTGTGTGCTCAGGTTTCTCTCTCTTCACCAGTGGCCTCACCTGTGCTGTGCTGGCCAGCCCCAAACCTGCAGCCAGATGTGCGTGACCGTGGCCATCACATCTGGGATTGCCATGTGGACAGAATGCGGAGCACAACGCATGGCCTGCGTCAGAGCCTGACCTTTCCTCCTGTAAACTCTTCAGCAGATGTTTATAAACGTATTTGTAATCTTTAGCTGGTAAGATCAGCTAAGAAAAATTTCACAAACAGGAAGGAATACCTAGTTCTTCAGTGTATTTATTTGCGTTGCATAATTTGTCCAGGTGTATCTGTGAATGGTCTCCTGGCCTGAGAACCCCAAGATGGGTCTGCCTTCAGATGAGTCCTGAGAAGTTAATTGACACAGCATTCCAGAAGAAAGCTCCTTTCTTTTTGTGGTTTGCTCTGAGAAGGATTTTTCTCAGCTTTAATATCTGCAGGGGGTAGTTACAAAAGCAGCTGTTCTGTCATTAAAGGAGGATGAAGGAGTCCTGTCTGACTGAGCAGCATACTCATTCTCCTCCATTAACTCTCTGCTGAGATCTACAGCTGAGCTGACCAAATGGTGGCAAAGTGGGGTGTTTTTGGGTGTATTCTCCTCTTCCCTTTTTGCAAAGTCTTGTCAACTCTTGGCTTCCAATGAAGAAGACAGAATACTAAAAGAGGAGACTGCTTTATGAAATGTCTAGACTTAATGAAAGCAGAGAGCACCAGGCCTCTCATGGGAGAACCCTCTTCAGAAATATCTAGAGAAAGATGGTTAGAATTAAATTTTATGGGGACATTTAAATTCTCTTGTGGAATACCACACCAGAGATAAACCCATGTGAAGCTAAATAACACATTTGGTCTATTACCATGATCAACAGTTGTAACAGTTCTTATTGCACTGTCTGTGGCCCAAGTCAAACCAGCCAAAAGCTGTACTGGAAATTCAAAATGGAAATTAAGCCTGACATAAACTTCCTCTGGATATCACCATTGGTCAGGCTGCCCATAGCATCCAGCTTTGCAGTAAACTCCAATGTATTCTTGCAGGCCTTTGGGGATCCCATGGTTTCCTTTGAGGGATGAGGTATTTTAGGGATATGCTGTCACAAAGTGCTGCTGCTCAGCAGTGCTGTTTCTAGCCCCATCCAGAGAACAGCTGCTGGCTCTGGGGCTCTCCCCCCTTCCCGTGGTGGTACTGACACAAAGCAAAGCTCTGAGTTTTTAAGAAGTCATATGGTGGCTGCCCTGGTGTCCCTCTAATTGCTCCTGTCTGCAGAGAGGGAAATTCCCTGAAATCCCACTTCTGAGGGAGATCTCCTGCCATGTGCCTTGGGCAAAGCTGCCTCCAGCCCCGTTTCTGGCTCACACCAGACTGGCCTGGCCTTCCACAGCCATCACCCACCTCCAGCACAGCCCTAGAGGAGCCACCACCCCAGGGACCTTTGTGGTGGCTCCAGAAGCTCCCCAAATAGCCCCAAATGCCATGTCTCCACTCAGCAGTGCCTCACATCAGCTGTGCCACCTTGAACCATCTGGCCAGCAGGATGTCCAGCCACGTTTGTGACCCATTAGCCTTTGTCTAGCTCAGAAGGTCCAGACTGGGGAGGTCTGGTGCTGACCCTGGTCACTGCAATGTAAGGAAGATATTAAACTCCTGGATGTAAAGGCAGTATTATCACCACTTAATTAGTGGCTTGCTGGCAGTTTTTTTGTTTTTACTCAGTTAGGATTAAAAACATGAAGGAGAAGAATTTTCTTGTATTTGGGCTTGGTTGTTTATTAAATTTTATTTAAAGTACAGAGAGTTTAGCAACACTACTAGCTAAAAGTGAGCAAAATGGAGGCGAACTTAGTTACAAGGTTTCTTAAAGCTAAACAGCCCATTAGAGAATTAACACCTGTATTATTTATACTTTTGACCCAATAACCAAACTCCTGTGACCCTCAGTGCAGCACTAACTAGAAACTATTACTTGAAATCGTGAAGAAGAAGTAAGAAGACCACAGAGACAACACCCAAAATCCTCCATCTTGTCCCATACCTATTACTATATTATGAAAACTTCAAATTCCAAATTCTTTACCATGTGAAAGCACACACTTCTATTCTAAATACACACCAGTGATTTTAACTCCATCACTCAAATTTGGAAGCCTTCTCCAAGGCCCCAGGTCAAAAGCAGTGTTCTCCTGGGGGTCAGTGTTAGAAAGCACAGAAAGTTCAAAAATCCCAGGTTTTTGGGACCCAACATTGGAGAGTGTCCAAAGGAGGGTGGTGAGGATGGTGAAGGGTTTGGAGCTGTTTGAGGTGGCTGAGGAGGGCACTTGATGTGTTCAGCCTGGGAAGGAGGAGACACCTCACTGCAGTCTACAATTTCCTTGTGAGGGGAAGAGGACAAACAGACACTGATCTCTTTTCTTTGGTGACCAGTGACAGGACCCGAGGCTGGAGCTGTGTCAGGAGAGTTTTATGTTGGATATCAGGGAAAGGCTCTTCCCTAGAGGGTGGCTGGGCACTGAACAGGCTCTCCAGGGAATGGTCACACCCCAAGTGCCAGACAGCACTCAGGCACAGGGTGGGATTGTTGAGGAGTCCTGTGCAGGGCCAGGAGTTGGATTTATTGATCCTTGTGGGCCCTTTCCAACCCAGGATGTTCCATGACTGTGTGGATGTCACTCCCCACGCCAGGCAGGGCATGGTGGGGGCACCCAGGGCACAGGCTCCTTCTCTCTGGAGGGGGCTGCTCTGAGTGCAGAGCCATGGCATGCCTGTGGCAGGAAGCTGAGCCTGAAGCACAGGCTGTAGCTGGTGTGTAATTGCTCAGACAGCTGAGCCTGGCACCCGGCAGAGATCCGGGATGAGCACAGAGCCTGCCTGTCTCCTTGCGGGATGGGCTGAGCAGCGCAGAGCCAGCACGTCCCCATGGCACAGGGTGAGGTGTGTGACCCCCCAGGCACCCACCCTGGGACAGCTCCCTGCCCTCTGCTCCCCTCCTGGGGTCCCCACAGCCCTGCCCTCCGAGCCTGGGGATGGGCACAAGGCAGGGAGAGGCTCTGGAGCAAAGGCACCTTCCCTGACCTGAGCCAGCCCGGAGACACAGCTCGGGCTGCTCCTGGCCAGAAAGGAGGGAGCAGTTGAGAAAATGAATACAGTATTTGCAAGGACTTCAGGAATTGTTCCCTTGTTAATAGAACTGCAATTTGTGGAAATATGATGGAGGGTGAAGGTCTGCAAATACTTAGAGGAATAATGAGCATTGTAAGCAACAAGCACCACAGGGGACTATGAGAAATAGATTGTACCAGACAGGCCATTTCTGCATAATTACACAATTAGTGGACTGGGGAAGACAGCGGATAACCCTTCGCAGTGTGCTGTGGTGCGGCGCAGACCATGCTGGAGACTGGAGCACCAATTAGCTGGAATAGCTCACAAAATGTGGGAAGGCTTTGATGGAGGGAGGAGCAGCCGTGCAGAGCAGGAGAGAGGGGAGAGCTGCCCGGGCAGAATGGGCACTGCCCCTGTTGTGGAATGGGGTGGTGATAACGGGGACAGGCGTGGAAAACCCCCACGCTGGGCTCTCAAAAGGTGTGGTGCAAACGCGGGGAGAGAGCAGGGAATAAACGTCGGTAAGGAGGGGTTTGACAGTGAGCAGGAAAGGATGATTTTGGTAATAGTCTGCAAGAAACACAGCTCATACCTTTGGGCAACAGCAATTAGAGGCAGAATTATGTAATGAGAAGGCACTGTTTGGGAAGCAGTAATTTGGAGAGAGCCCTGGCTGTGTGAGCAGACCTCAAGAGCTCTGTGGTGCTGAGCTCTCTGCTCCAGGCACCCCTGGGCAGAGGTGGCACCTGGTGGCATCTCCCTGGGCCAGCTGTGGCCTCAGCTGTGCCGTAGTGAACCAGGCAGAGGTGGACTGGCAGAACCAAAAGGACAATGGTGAAGGGTGAGAGGCCTTCCTTCAGCCTGGAGGAGCCAAATACATGGAGTGGCTGTGAGGAGAGGGAGGGAATCTGAGCCTGGAGACAGCTCCTCTTGTGCTCCTCACACCTGCACAAGAGGCAGCATGTTGGGAGGACAAAAATAATAATAATGTGGATTTGCTGCTGCTTCTTCCCTGCTGCAAAGTCAGAATCATTCCCCCGGGCTCTTCTGTCTCTGGATTAGAGGAGTTATGCAAAGAAAGTGCTCTCTGCACTGCCCTGATCCTAAGGCAGCCCGGAGCAAGGCTTTGCTCCCCCACTCCTGGTGGGACAGAGGGCTGCCTGGGATCCATGCAGGCTGATCTTACCTGCCTGAGTAGCTGGTGCTGTCAATTCAGGCTTTTTCATCCTGAATTATTTCTGGGAATCACCAGGGACTCCCCTCTCCACCTCCTTCCCCACACATCCTGGAGGAATTCCCTGTGCAGTTTGTTTTCTGTGCTGACATCACCTGGTTCCTACCCAGAGAGAGAATGTCGCTGTTCTCACGGCTGCCTGAGCTCCCCCTTTCCCTTCTCCCACGGGCAGAGACAACAGCAGATGCTTTTCCCTGCCCATCCCTCTCCCTGGAGCATGAGGAGCAGGGCTGGCAGCGGTGGCCCTGCTCTGTTGCTGTCCCCTGGCCACCCAAAGCACAGAGTGTCACAGAGAGCCGGGGTGTCAGTGCCAGCAGAGCCTGCCTGGGGGGAGCACAGTCCACAGTGCTGGATGGGGAGCTGATGGGAACACCTTCAGCACCTTCCCTGAACAGAGCCTTGCATCTCTCATGGTCTGCTCCTGGAAAGGATAAAGTTCATTTTCTTCACAGTGGCTCACAATTGCCATGTTTCAGCTTTTTGATCAAAACAATGCCAATAACACACTAAGATTCTAACTTTTGTTAGAGTAGATTTGGGGCCATGCAGAAGACCTAACCACAGAGATACTCCATACCATTCAGCATCCTGCTTGGCAGTGAATGGGTTAACCATCTGCTCGGGAGCTGGCTGGGCATCCTGTACTCATGGAAGGGGATGACTGATTGCCTTTGCATCACTTTTTTGTTTTGTTTTCTTCTCTTCTACTCATCCTTCACTTACAAAACTGTTGTTATTATTGTTATTTTTATCCTGACCCCCAATTTTCTTGCTTTTATTCTTCCTTTTCTCTTAGCTCATCCCACTGGGGGTGGGAAGGAGTGAGCCAGCATCTCTGTGATGCTTAGCTGCCCACTGGGGTTAACCCACAGCAGCTCCTCTATGGATTCAAGTGCAGCACATCCAATTACTCTGCTGCTTCAGGCACATTTTCACCAGGCAAATACAACACAGAACAACACGTGCCCTGCATAATGTGCTTGTCCATCTGATCATGCTCTCCACCCACGACATTGCAGTGAGTGATGCTGTATCTGCTTTTCTTGGTCTTTTAAGGTCCTGGAAGAGGTTTCTGGGAAAGAACCTTCATTTGGGTAGAGATACAATCTCTAATTGTTTTTTTAAGCATTTCTCTGAGGCAGGGCTCAGGTGTCCTGGTTGATATCCTTGCAGATGCTGTTGTGTCACTGTAGGACCTTGCAGCTGCACTCTCTGGGGCTTGCACAGAACCAGAAGCAAACTGGACCCATGGTGAGGTGAGCCCTTCCTTTATGGACCCTCATGAGCTCTTCTGCATCTGGGATTTCCTACGTGCAGCCGCTTGCCCAAGTTCACATCTCTGGAAACTCCAAGAGCAGCTTCTGATCATTTTTACTCCATGTGGTCTCAGTTCCTCCTGTCCAACCTTTATCCTGTCCAAGTTCTTTTCTGAACAGGGAAGCTAACACCAAAGATGTGCCTTTTCTGTCCTTGGCTGTGTGGCTGTGGTTTGGGATGCATTTTGTCTTGCAGACATCCAGTGGGTGTGAGGAACTGATGGATGTGTGGGGCAGGGAGGGGTGATGCTGGCTCAGAGGGAAGCAGAACCTCCTACAGACCTCTCCAGGCTGTCACGGGTCTGGCACAGTGCTCAGCCAAGGATCACTCCTTGATCCACTCAGATAAGCAGCTGAGGTGCCATAGTGCCCCCCACACGGGCTCAGCCTTCCCTTCCACTCCTCCAGCTCCAGACTGACCCTGTGAGCAGAAAAAGGGCTGAGCTGGAGGGGCTTCATGCTATCCCTTAAATATAAACATTCCTAAAAGCAACTTTCCCATTTCTTTGTGGGAGGCTATAACCTGCTGGGGCCTTCAGCACTTCAGCAGAGTTGCCTCTAAAGAAAAAGAGACCATAAGAATTCGTGGAATTTTCCACAAAACTTCTTAGCCTTTTCTGGCCAGACCTTGTTGAGAGGCTTAGGATGGAGGTGTGAATGGAGGATGCCCTGTTCATTGATTTCACATGGAAATTGCTGTTGTTTGCAGGGACAGGAGGAGGAAATAAAGGGGAATTGTTAAAGGAAATGGCAGATGTCTCTTGCTGGGATGATAAACATCCAGGAGGATTTCAGAGGTGCTGAGGGCTGGGGTGAAGGGGTCAGCAAGGAGCTGAATTCTGCTTCTAAGGTGTCTGGGCTGCCCCATGGGCGCAGACACTAACTTAACTGGAGCTGTCCCAGAGTGATGAGTTTGTGCCACTTCACAGCAGGGCTGTTCTGAACAGCCTCAGAAGCCGAGCTTTTGAGATGGAAAGGGCAGAGCTGTGATTTAAAGCCCATCAGCTGAGCCTGCTCACACACAAGTGTGCTGCCCTTCCAAAGCAAGGATGGAGCCTGAGCCCAAGGCCAGCATGGCCTGTGTGTCACAGCTGTGATGGGCCAGGAGCACCCAGGGCCATGAGGAGTGACTGACCTGGCAGCTGTGGGAGGGCACCCAGGCATCAAAGGGCACCTGTGTGACAAAAGGACACCCACAGAGACACCCCACAGTGCCCATCTTCTCCAGCAGTGGAGCCTGGTCTAGCCCCACTTCTCACCCACATGGAGCAGTTGCAAACAAGGGCTGAGAGTTCTCTAAGCTGGCTGATATCAGAGACCAAGAGATGGGCTTGCCAAATCTATCAGCAGTGGGTAGAGGACACCTTCAGGAGGTGCTTCCCTGCCTTTCTGCCTGCTTTCAGAATTAAATTCAGCTGGACCTCAATAAGATTTGGTAAAACATGTTTACTTTTGTGAGCAAAACCGTTTATGGTTGTAATACGTAACTGCTCTGTGACAAATCCTGACAGGATGAGGATTTGATTCCGTAAGGATGAAAAGGAAAGGGAGATGCCGTGTGGAGATGCTGCTTGTGCTGGCTGTGTCAGGTCTCTATCAAGCATCCACAAGACCTGTCCTCTTCCAGAGCTGTGTGTGCACGTGCAGTGGGTGTGAGGCTGGATTTGGGAAAATGCAGATGGGAAACTGAGAATGGCAAAAATGCCATTTGTGCAAAGCAAGGATATCAGGCAATGCTCGAGTGGAGCTTAATTGTCCTTCTTGGACAGATAAATTGCTGAGTGGTTTTTCTCTTTTCCTTCATGGCAACAATAGATGTGGCAGCAAGAGCTGCAAAAAGAAGGATGGTATTTAAAAATACCTTAAAAATACCTTTCCCAGCTTGTCAGTGCTCAGCTTGTGTTGAGTTGGTGGTCCAGCAAGTGCCAGTATCTTGTCTTCTGGCAGGAGATACTTGTGAGGGGATCAAGCAGTGGCACAAGGGCTTTGCAGTGGGTTTGCTTCAGAAAACTGCAGGTGGGACTCTACTTATGAGGAGCCTCAGCTTTGCTGCTGCAGCCTTTTTGCCAAGTCTGCTGTGCCTTGCAGGAACAGAGTCATAGAGAAATGGTGTCCAGCAGATTGCATTGATAAGCTAAAGGGGTGCTGACAGGTACAGTCCTATTGTGCATCCCTTTATTCCACATCTCCAGAAATAATGTACAAGTATTTCTGGCTACCTCCAATTTTGGGTTGACTCCACCGTTCAGCAGGAGCTGGCAGTTCCAGGATAGTCCACGGAATGTGGCACAGAGGTTTCCCAGAAGCTGATGGCCACCTCCTGGTGATGCCAGTGAAGGCAGAGTTAAGCCAACAGTGGAAGACTGTGAGAATGGCACGATTTGCAATGGGTCATTGTGCTCCCAGGATTGCTGCTGTAAATGCAGCCTCAGACGCGTGTGGAGCGTGCGCGCCTGACTTCGCTCCTGAAATTCGGAGTCTGCAGGAGCTGCAAGGGGATTGCTGTCTGCATTTCAGCTCATATCAAGGAACAGTGATGGCTCAGAGTTTTTTATTAATCCCCATCAGGCCGGGAGGTGTTGCATTAATATCTTTCCAGATGCAAAGCTCGCTGTTTTTTTTCCCTGGAGAGCACACTGCTGTTCTGCACGGGAGCAGTGCCTTCTGTGCTCCCAGAAAAGAAGCCAGAGTGCAGAGCAGCACTTCTCCACGGACTCCATTCTCCACCCAGCTGATCTGGGATCTTCGTTTGAAGAAGCAATTCCACAGCACCTGATGGCAATGGATACTATGTAGGGGATGAGGTAGGGAGGTTCTCTTTTGCCTGATCTCTGTTCTGATTTCCAGGGGATTATAAAGGATCTCAGCTTGTTGGGTTTGCATATAGGCAAATCCTAGTGAGGGCAAGGATTCTCTGCTTGGTAAACACACCCTGCTGCTCAGAATGCTGGATTTCGTGCAAGAATTATCTGTGCTTAAGGTATGGCTCAGCCTCTTATATAATTACACCCCTCCTCTCCTTCAAGCCTAAGGCTGTCCAGGAATTGCAAAGACTGAAAAACCCATGTGTTGATGGTGGCTTAGGTTATAACTCTCCACGAGGCTGTTTAAAGCCATAAACATGAAAAACTGTTTTAGAATGAAGTATTAAATGACTTGTGAGAGCACAGCTGTTGAAATACACTCCGACCACCAGACGAGGCACCTGGGACACCAAGCTGGAACCCACTTGCCATTGGAAGGTTTAATTGTGTCAGTGCAGCCACGGGAGGACTGAAGTCGTGTGCTGAATGTGGCTCCTGTGAGTGAGGGGGTGTTGGGGTGGCTCAGGAGAGAGCATGTTCCATATGATCCATGATAAATGTGGATCTGGAGGGGCGGGTCCCTACCCTGGGACAGGGGCCAGCCCGCTGGATAAGGTATCAAGATGTACAAGATGTACACCTGCCAAGATAACAATTAATCTGCATGTAATATTCCTCACCTGTCACAGGTGAGACTGGGATTGTGCCAAGGTACAAAAATAGCCACATTGGGTGTTGCTGGTGCTGTTTCTTCCCATCACAAATCCCAGGCTGCTCGGGATGGTGGGGCCAAGCCACACGCTGCCACTTCTTCTTAGACTTAGATTTTCATTTTCTGATGCTGAAGCTGAGCTGTGCACAGCTTCACCCTCTGAGCACTGTTCTGCAGTAGGGAATCTTTGATTATTCATACATTTGGAAAAAGGGGAGAAGAAAAGGCAGGGCATCATCTTAGCTGCACTTGTTACCTTTGAAAACCTCTGCTAAACACAAGGACTTTGGAAAGATGATCCCAAGAACACACAGACTTTGTGTCTTTAACAGGAATGGGGGCAAATTTGCTGGAGTGGAGGAAGAGCTATGATTTATCTTCAGAAATGGTGGGGAGGAGCTTAAAAATAAGGTCCTTGTGTGAAGAAATTTGTGGGAAAAGCTATTTCAGGATGAAAATATAATTGCAAAAGAAAAGAAAGGAGGGAGGAGAGTGTGTTTTTTACGCATCCATTTGGGATGCATGTGCTGGCAAGGCAGCTATCCCTAGGAGTAAAACATCCAAGTGCCTCAAAACTCAGCAGATTTAACACCAAAACCAAGAGTACTGGGTTTGGGGCTCATTATGCCTGGTAAATGCTGTCTTATGGATTTAGGTGGCTGTGTTAATGCCTCGTGGTTGGCCTGGGGACAGTGCCCATGATGGGTTTCCATTCATACAAGACACGAGATGGGAGCTCTGATCTTACAGGCATAAAACACTCCTGAGGATTCCCAGGAGCTGTTTTCCCAAGGCTGAGAAAAACTGGATGAAATTGGTTGGGTGTTAAAACATTCTCAAGAAAATGAGTAGAACTGGGAGCTCTTTGAGCAGAGGCCAAGAAAGCTGAGATTTCAGAGTCACGAATATGGACAAGGTTTAGCCCATAGATGTCCTATGTTGGTAGCACTGAAAGCCAAAACTGGAAGCAATAAGAAGATCAACAAATTTAGTAAAGAGAAAAATAGATAGCAATCCATGTACATCTGGAATTATGATGTGGGGACAACATGCTTAAAGACATCTGGAGGGAGATTGCTTATCAAGTAGAGCTCAAGGCCAGAATTACAGGACTTGACAAACATATTAGCTAAGAGAAATATGGTAATGAGCCAAAGAGTGGAGTAACCATATGGGAATCATCACTCATAATGACCCAGAAGACACCAACTGCTCAGTAACCACTATTACCTTGCTTTTGGAAAATAAACAGTATAATGGATTGTTTCTTTATACTGCTGTCCTGTGACAAGGAAACATGGAGGGTCTGGAGAAGAGGAGGCTTCAGGGAGACCTTATACAGGAGCCTCGAGGTACCTAAAGGTGAGGACAGGAGAGCTGGAGAGGGACTTTTCACAAGAGAATAGAGGGAGAGGATAAGGGGAATGACCTTAAGCTGAAACAGGGTAGGTTTAGATTAGATATTAGGATGAAATTCTTCTCTGGGAGGGTGGTCAGGCCCTGGCACAGGTTGTCCAGAGAAGCTGTGGCTGCTCCATCCCTGAAAGTGTCTCAAGGCCAGGTTGGACAGGGCTTGGAGCACCCTGGGATAGTGGAAGGTTCCTGCCCATGGTAGGGGTGGAATGACATGAGATTCGAGGTCCTTTCCACCCACAACCATTCTATGGTTAAAACAATGTATATCAACCTCCAGCTCCGAATCAGCCAACTTGGGAGCTTTTATGTCATAGTTCAGAGCAGGTTTGCTCAGGTGCTGCCTGGTGTTCACATCTCAGCTTCTCATGAGGCTGTGCCCCAGTGCTCAGTGTGATGGTGTCCTCTGCTCTAACTGCAAGGGGGGTGTTGGAAGGTCTCCTTTGCCCCTCACATGCAGGTGAAGGAGTGTTTGACTAACACCTACCAGAAAGGCAGTGCTGGCAGAAGGTCACTGCTCCATGAGGTGTTTCTGTGAGATCATTGTCACCAGCAACCTGGAGGTGAAAATGCTCATAAAATCAGCAAGAGAGACAGAGACTGGTGAGGTTCAAGGGTCAGTGCGGAGAAAGAAGCTAGAGAGGGTAACTGGTGTGGCTTGGCACATTGGCCCCTTGAAAACAAAATGAAGCTTCACCACAGAGACTGAGGCTGTGAAAGAGCAAAATAATTCCTCTTGGTGACTTCGTCTGGCAGAGCAGGGACTTGATAGGACTTTCAGTAGAAACATAGAGGGACAGATTTTCCATGTGGAGCCCAGTGCCTGAGAGAGCACTTGGGAGTTAAAAGGCTGGGAATGGGTGGCAGTGGGGATTTTGCCTCTGTATTTTCCTCTGTCCACAAGAGACAATGGAATAGCGCCTGGTTTTTGTGTTCTTAGCTTAAGTAGGATATTGCAAAATGGGATAGCCACAGATATGATCCTGAGCTGGAGAAAATGCCATACAGCAAGGAATGGAGAAAAAAAAAAACAACAACACTTGATCTGTTTAGCTTATCAAAAGAAAAAAAAAATTGAGGGATAACTTGATTACAGAGTGTAAGTACTTCCATGGGAGAAAATACCAGTTGCTGAAGGGCTTTTTAATCTAGAGGAGAAAACAAGAGTAAGAAACAATGGCTGGACAGTGAAGCCAGATATTTCACTTCAGAGCAGGCAGACATTGTTAACAATGAGGGTGATTAACCACTGGGAGAGGATCCCAAGGGGGCTGATACCTCGTTCATTTCTTGGTGTCCACACAGCAGGCGGGAGCGCGGCTCTGGAGGACACGCTTTGCTCACCAGTGCGGAACTGGGTTTGATTCATGGGTAACTGGATCAAATGTGCTACCCACTGCCCTACAACTTCTGGCCCCTTTGTGCCTCTGAAGCTCTTAGCTGCTTCTGGGAGTGATCTGACAGTTCTCTGGGGCTTTCCAGCTGGGGATCCTGATGGATTTTTGAGGGCATGTCAGCATGGGCAGCCCTGCAGAAGGGGACCAGGCTGAGTCACTCGTCACATGCTGGACTGTGGAAAAGGCTTGATTAACCCCCAAGCAGGTGAGATGTGCTTAACCAAGCACCTAGAGCTCCCAGAGATGGAGGACTGAGACAAGAAGTGCAGGTAAGGGCTCTCCAGCTATTCCTAACTTTTGGAAAGACTTCCTGGGACAGCAAAGAGCTGGGTGGAAGAGCAGGTGAAGTCACTCTGATTTATGGTGGGACCAGCAATAGGAAGAGAAAAGCCAACGTAACCCCTCTGCTGGATCAAAGCAAAATGAAAATGGTTGGCAAACCTCTGCCCTTCTCCTTAGACTCCACTGCCTCTCTTATATTGCTGTCTGAACCTCAGCAGCTCCCCAAAACCCTCATTTCTGTGATGCTCCAGGAGCTGTTCAGAACTTACTTCCAGTCAGAGACAGAGCCAGCAAGTGGAAAACCACCTCTGGACTTCATGTGTCCAAGACACTCCCGGGTGAGCTTCTCCTGTCCCGTAGCCCTGCTTCCCTCACCCTCCCACTGCAACCCAGGGCATCTCTTCAGCCAACTGGGAGCAGTGAGCAAACGGTTAAAGTTTTGCTTCTCCACCCAGTGGTGGGTGTTGTCTGTGTCAGAAACAATATAAGAACAGTCGGAAGTTGCAGCTGGCAAGTAACATTTGGAGTAGCAGTCGTGGGGCATATAGATCTGGTGTGGACTGTCTTTTCCTGAGACTGTAAACACTTGTGCAGAATGTCCGAGAACAAGAAAAAAGGGAAAGGAAAGAGCAAAAAGAACAAAGAAGGGAAAAAAGGGGAAAGAGAACCTGACCCAGGAAAAGGTACTTCCCATTTTTAACAAATTTTACTTGAAGGAAGAAGAGACAAGCCAGCAGGAAAGTACTTGTGGGTTGCATGAGGGTGCAAATGCCAGGGACTGTTTGCCAGGCGAGTGTGCAAATCTCTGCACCTCATTCATATTTCATGCTGTTATAGGTCTGCTTTTGTTACAGGTCTGCTTTCTTCTTCATCTTCTATATTTTTTCTTTCCTTTTNTTTTTTTTTTTTTTGTTTAAATACCAAAGTCCCAAGACTTCAGGGTGATATGCTCTTCCATTAATAGCAGTACTCAGCTCTTGTCATGGTGATAGGGGAATTGATGGGGTTTGTGCTGATTCTCTGGGGGTTCTGCTGTGTGGTGATTTGCTGTTTAGTTGGTTGTTTTCATGCTTCTTCCTGAGCTAAATATCAAAAGCCATAATTTTGGAGTATCACAGGTACTGCTCCTTGAGACAGACCAGCTCTCAGAGATCAGATTTTAGTTATAGCCTCGGTTTTGGAGGTAACTGCAATGACCTGTAGTGAAAGACACGTGGGCTCTTTGCTGATATGTTGATATTCCTGAAATCAGGCAGTTCTTCAGAGATCTGACTGCTCCTGACTGACTAAGGCAATATTTATGATATTGCCAGGATTAAACGTTTTAAAGGATACAGTTCAATTCCTGAGTACATGGCTAGTGCAAGAACTGTCTTGGAAAGATACAGAAGATTTGGTGTTAATGCATCCCAGTGTAATTCCTTTCTCTCTCATGGTATCAGGGAAGGATTATCCTGGGCTGTTTCTTATCTGTGGTTTATCTGGCAGTGCATTTGGAGAGAGCAGCAACTGTGTCAGGCTTTGTGTTTTGTAAGTGTTAAAGGAGGGTACAAGCTGGACTGGGTCCTGTCCTGAGCCTGTCAGTTCAGCTCCTCACTTGCCTGGCTGCAGTTCTGCTCCTGGTCCTGCTGCAGGGACATCAGTGACCACTCTTGACCTGAACAAGTTTGTTCTGGCTTCTCACTGGCATCACTGGTGGCAGGATTTGCCTTTTCCCTTTTGCATCCCTTTATCCTGAGCTTGGAGACCCTGCTGTGCCCAGAGCAGGGGCTCCTCCACTGGCTCTGCCCCAAGCTGCTGGGGTGGCAGTGGGTGCTGATGCTGTGGCAGGCTGGCGGCATCAGAATAGAGCTGATGCTGCTGTGGGATCTGGGAGGAGGCTTTTGGGAAAGCTTGGAATCACCAGGCAGAAGCAACAGCTGCTTGAAGATGACAGGCTCTGCCCTGGGGGCTCAGGAGGGTGCAGGGGTTGGGGGCTGTCTCAAGTCACCACCAGCATCACCCTGCCCCTGGCTCTGAAATGTGCACAGGGCACAGAGCAGTGCCTGCATCGTGGGCATCTCCTTTGCTGGGAGCAGGAGGGGCTGGTGCACTGGGAGGCACTGGCTTGGGCACAGAGGGGGCATGAGGCACACTGGCACTGCCCAGGGAGCAGCCACCTGCTTTGAGAAGGGCCAGGTGTGAGCTGGGGCTCAGTTCTGTAGTGCCACATCAAAGCCCTGCAGTAGTTCATTGCCCTGGAGAGAAAAAGGAAAGACCCTCTACCTGTCAATACAAAACAATCAAGTCTTCTGCTGAGATGCATTGTCAGGCTGTTTTATCTCATATAAATCTCACAGCTGGCACCTTGGCTGGAGTGCAAACCCCCTTTCTCCCTACAAATGGATCCAGAGTAGAATTGGGGATGATTGCATTGATCAGGTGGTGGGGTCACCATCCCTGGAGGTGTTCAGTAAATTAACTGGATGTGGCACTCAGTGCTCTGATCTGGCTGAAAATATGTGATTGGTCAAAGGTTGGACTTGTGCATCTTAGAGGTCTTTTCCAACCTAAATGATACTATGAGTCTATGATTCTATCATTCTGTCTGTACCTCAACCAGAGAACTGAAAAGTTTTGTATTTGGCTTGCACAGCATCCTTTTATTTGCATTCCTTGTTACCTGGATTGTTGAGATCCAGGTTGCTCATTTGCCCTGCATTGCTACAGAGGTTACCTTCTCTTTGCTCTGTGGGTCCATTAGAAGAAGACACTTGGTTGTCTGTGGTGTCCCTGAATCAAACCCCACTTTGGGTTGGGCTGGTTGGGTCCAGTGGAACCTGAGGACACCTTTTCACATCATGGGTCACCTTTGCTATGTGGTCTAATGGACACCATAGCAATGGTTCCCCAAAAGAACCTTTAGAGGTGAGGAGTTCCTCCTCCAACCACTTCTGAGTGGATGCCCCAGTCCAGGCACACAGACCTCACTCTGGGCAGCAGATCATCCTGGGGACCACTTCTTCAGCTTGAGGCTGGACCTCCAGCATGCCCAGGCAGACACGAAAACCCAGCCCTGGCCACTGGCTGGGCACTGTCAGGGGGATTTGTGTTCTCTGTTTTCCCAGGCTGTAGAATTTCCCTTCAAATGGGATGTGCTGACCCCCTGAAACCAGGAGGCAGAAGAGGAATCTACAAAAATCTCATGCAGTCTCTACAGTTATCATGACAGGAGTAGTCATTTGATTGTCTGTGCAGGGAATGATGGCAGTGTGCAAAGCCTTCACCCTTCACACTGCATCCCTGAGCAGCCTCTGCTCAGAGCCAGACTTTGATCCCTATGACATTCTGACAGCCTTGATCTACCTTTAGGTGCTCTTAGGTGTCTGCATGGAAAATGACACTCAGACACCCCTTGGGGGTGTGCTTTGTAGAGCCCCAGGACAGTTCTGGCATGGCCAAGACTCTCCTGGACTTCCAGATGTGAGCCCTGCCAGCTGCTCTGGGGGAATTGCCCCAGGTAAAGCTCTTCACTGCCAGTGAACCAGAGCAGCAGAATCACCTCTGCAAGGAAGAGAGCTCAAACAGTAGTTTCAGGAAAGAGCATCCATGTGCCACAGGGTGTGCTGGATTTCCCCTGAGGTCTCTAAAACTCAGGGGAGGAGAGGATTTGTCTTCCTCTGCGACTTTTAACACAATTATTTTGGCTTCTGTGAATGTGTAAAAGAGGATTGCTGATCTCATGTGAAGCGCTAGCTTTGTTCTGAGGACAAGGACTGTCTTTAACTTAAACTCACATTTCCATGCCTCTAGTGATGCAGCTGTCCTAAAGTGAGTGCCTTGGCTACAGCTTTAGCCAGTGGAAGAGCCTGTGAAGGCCTCCAGAGGGAGATGGTGTCCACCTATGAAAACAAACCATCCCTCTTTTAGACGTTTGTGACAGGCATTGAAAAATAGACAGCCTGTGTCCCACCCAGCACACGTGGAAGGCACACCCTGCAGGGACTACGTGAGCTGTGGGATGTAGGAACAGACCCAAAAATTAATGTGAAATGCTCCCACAAAGTTCAGGTCTGGGAGAGAACTTCCTCGCTGCCAGAGGAGATGTATTTTATCATGTACTGTGCATGGCATGGGGCAATCAAAGTCTTGACACTGAGACAAGACCACAAGGGTAAAAGCAGCTGCCCTGGCACATCCTGAAAGATTTGGGGTAAACTTGGGGGGGAAGTGGGACAAACAGACCAAGACCAATGCCAGCATTCACAGCAGAGCTGAGCAGAGCCAGAGCTGTGGCAGGGGATTGGGATGAGAAGAAAAAAGGGCTGGAGGAAGCCTGTTAGGGATAGGCAAGGAGCAAGTTGAAAAGGGTCTGCATTTCATCTGTACTTCCGTGAGGTCACTTGGGGAGAAAAGACCAGAGAAATGTAAAGCATTTGGTTGGTTAAATTCCCCAGCAATTCCAGGCATTCTCTCTTATTTTTATTTGGTGTTGAGGAAAACATTGCGTGTGCTTCAGCTTTTTGTTGTTTGTCAGTGCTAATAAGCTGGCAGCACAGGCACTGTGCTTTCTCTTGAACTGCCCATGGCAATTGCTAATGCTGGAAAACTACTCAGAGAGCAGGTGAAGAGTCTCTGCAGAGAGTATCTCGTGTTTCTGGAGGAACTGGCTTGACCTCAGCTCCCGGATGAGTCAGGAATTGGTAGAAAGGCTGTGCAGAAGGGTATTGCAATTGAAACTCCCACAGCTTGTAGGGGAAAGTGCCCCTGGGCACGAGCCAGCAGTGGGACTGCAGCAGAAGCAGGTGCACATTGCCCAGGTCCATGAGCCTGGGGTGCTTTAGAGAGCTGCCACGTTGCCACAGAGTTTGGGGAGGGATGTGGAAGCTCCTTGCAGATGCTGAGTGCAGGCTGTGTGGTGGAAGCTCGTGGCCTCAGAGATACCCAAGCAGAGCAGCACAGCCACAACAGCTTCTCCACTGCCAGCCAAGGCACCTCTGTGTGGGCTGTGTCCATGCTGCAGGGTGAACATGCTCCTGATTTGTTCTCAGGAAAGACTCCAGTTCTAAGGAGCTCGTAGAAATATTAGCCAGAAAGGTTTGTTTACAAGAGGAATAACCCACAGCGGATATCCTACAGTAGCAGCTCTGTTTTCTATAAACACCCAGGCACACAAGGTACCAGATGTCAGCTGTGCTCCAGGATCTGTCCACATGCATGTTTCCACTGGCTGAATCCATGGGCTGGTGTTCCATGTGGCTCAGAGCACACATGGGGACAGTTACCACGCACTGGGGAACGTGCAGGGACTTGCTCAGCTTTGGGAATGGAGGGGGTCTGACTCACAAGCTCCAGTGATTCATGCTGGGGTAAAGGAAGAGGTAAATCCCAGCTCCTTTCTGGTCTTCCCTGGAGCTCTGCTGAAGGAGGGATTGAGCACAACGTGCAGATCTGTTCCTTCACTGTCCATGGCTCATAGTCTCAGGTGTTAATAGCAACAGGAGTTATGGCAGAGGGACCCAGCAGGGTCAAGGAATAACCCATGTCTCCACTCAGGCACACTACAGGGCTAGGAACGCCTGGCAGAGGAGCAGGATGCAGCAGAACAGTACATTAGTAACTAATCCCACTATGGATCCAAAAGCTGGTGAGTCAGAGCCCTGGGCATTCCATTTTGAATCCCTTTTTGGAGGTGTAAGTAACCTGGGAAAGGCAGTCTCTGGAAAGAGGAGGAACATCTGGAGAGGAGCTGAGCACAGCCTGGCTGCCGACCTTGGAGGTCATGTGCTCAGCTCATTCTCCTGCCTCATTTATGTGATGGGCTCCAGCTGCAACCTGGCTGCAGGAAAGCTGTGCTGCCATGAGCAGCCTGGCTCTGACATCCTTCCTGCTGCCTCTGCACTGCCAGAGTCCTGCCCTGAGCCCTGGGCTCAGCTCAGTGCTGAGCTCTAATGGAAAAGTGCTTGGAGAAAGTGGGATGGGGCTATGGCAGGCTGTCCTGAGGCAGTGGAATGGGAGGAGATGAGCCTCCTGTTCCTCTGACCCCTTCTCATTTTCCCTCAGATTCCATTGAGTGCTTTCAGGTGCATGAGGGGGGATGTTCAGCATGGGGCTTGTATGACCCAGTGCCTGAGAGCTCTGTGACAGCTCTGGGGATATACAACGAATGGAGCTTTGGGTAACACCCCTCCTGCTTGGGTCTCCTTGTTTTCCTCTGGCAGCAAAACTCCATAGAAAACACGGTGTCTCTTGAAGAGAACTTGAAGAAATCAAGTTCAAGAGGAGCTTGAGAGATGCCACCCGTGCCTAGGATCCTAAATCCAGGCTGTTTGCTTTGGCTGAGAAGTCACAAGACTGTGAAATCCCAGCGAAGGCTGAGTGTCTGTGCTAGAAGCAGTGCTCAGAGCAGGGGCTGTGAGATTACCTGGAGCTTTCCTTTGGGAAAGCTGCACCTGTGTCACTGAGGATGAGGCTGGGGGCTGTGGAAGGCTGGGAGGAGCCTCCCAGCAGTCCAGGCTCACCCAGACTCTCTCAGTGCCGTGTGGGGCTCCTTGCCCTGGCTCCTGTCAGCCTGTGCTGCCCTGGGGCTGGTCAGGGACGCGCTGGCAGGGAGGGCACTTTGGCAGGGCGAAGGGCTCTCCAGCAGGGCTGGAGCTTGGACATGCATCAGCTGCTGTGCTGACCTCCTGTCTGGGGCAGGACAACAAAATCACATGGCTGGGGAAGGGACTCTGCCCAAGGGGGAAGCTCTCACTGTACCCACAGGGGCTAAAATGCCACTTCCCTCCACATCCCATGGGAGTGTCCAGAGCAGGGAGAGAGCTGTGTGGCCTCCAGGCTGAGTCCTGGTCCTGGCCCTGGTGCTGTCCCCAGGAACAAGCGGTGTTGGAACCGATGTGACCTTGGGATGGTCTCCTCTCCAGCAAGGGCAGCGCTCCCTTGCTGCATTTTTGAGATGTTTCAAATTGTAACAACAAATACAAGAGATAATGGTAAAAATTAAACATTTTAGCTAATTAATAACTCTTGTAATTAGGCTGGGCAGACTCAGTCATCAGTTCTTACAATGGGTTTTAGTTCAGGCATGTCTGGAAGGCAAGAGCTCCTCAGGAGAGGTGCTTTGCAGGAGATCAATAAACCACACAGTGGTGCAGCAATGGTGTGACCAAACTTCTGAGAAGTCTGGTGGTCCCAGAGCTTTTCTGCAATGTGCTTCATCCCTACTATCCCTTAGATTTTTGACTACAAATAGAAGTCAGAGCCCAGTTTTTCTTGCTAGATTTTCATCCATGGTGAGGATGAGGAAGGAAAGGGAACCACATTTACTCTCTAAGTCTGGTATTTGCTGGCTGGCAGATCAGAAAAAGAAAGACAGCCACAAATGGGTGAGATGGACAGAAAAAGTGTTCTTTAGGCAAGCAGTGAAACTTTAATTTACCTTAAGCCTACACCAAAGTCAGGTGCTTTAGTGTTTAGTTGGTTTATTTTTAAAAATAGACACCCTAAAAATTTGAACCAGATTTCCTACATCATTGACCGATGTTTGGAAGCCCTTCAGAGAAACCTCTTTTTGGTGTCAGAATTTGCACATTTGCTTAATTTGAGGGTAAAATCAGGTTGAGATCCATCCAGCAGGTTCTCAGCAGATGTTTCTCTGACCTGTCTCCTCTGGCTTTGTTGGTGGATGTGTGATATGTAGCAGCTGAGCATCCAACCCTCTGGCTTTCAACAGTTTTTGATTTGAAGGCTGGGACTTTATTCCCCTCCAAAACTCTGTGTGTGTGTGCATGTGTACATATGTTTGTGCTCACATGAGTTTTTTCTTCCACTTTGAAGTCCATAGGGCTTTGCAAGAATTCCCTGGTTCCTGATGTGCTCCAGCCCTCTGGGGGTGTGGAGATGCAATTTTGGCTAGCACACTACTCTAGCAGAGCCTATACTGACCTTGCTGCTCCTTCTATGTCTCTTGTACATCTCTTCCTCCAGTCAAACCACTGACAAAACTCCCATGCTCAGCATCTCCATTGTGTCCCAGCTCTTTCCCACCCCTTGCCTTGACCCAAGTGCTCCTGGAGAGAAATCTCCTTGTTCTGGGGCAGGCTCTTTTTATTCCAGAAGTGCAGGTGTGGTTCTTGTGGAGTCTCCTCAGGGCACCTGGTGCTGGCCACATTCCTGATATGAGAGGGCAGATCAGCCAAGGAGCTCGGGTGCCAGCAGGGAGCTGGGGATGGATGCTCCAGGGAGACAACAGGCCAGGGAACTGAGGCAAAGGTGCTCCCTGGACCTGGCCATCCCCCCTGCCTGCACTGCTCAGGTGCCTCCTGTCTCCTGTGCCCATGTCCCAGCTCAGGGCAGTGGGGCAGGGCTGGCAGAGAGGAATGTGGAGTTTGGGCTGGGTGGAGGGAGGGAAGGAAGATCTTTCAGCTGCCAGCACAGTCCTTGTGCACACAGAGTAACCAGCTTCAGTGCCCATGCAAACCTGCTGCTCTCTGCAGGAGAGAAACCTCAGCTGCACTGCAAAGTGAAAAAAAAACCAAAAAAACAACCCACCTGCCTGATTTCCATTGTAGAGCTTGGAGACAAGAGGAATAGAGGTGGGGAAAGGTTTGGGGGACACCCCAGTGCCCACAGCTGGGGGCACATTGCTCCATTTTGGGCAAAGAGCTGGCAGGGCAAGGCAGGGCTTCCTCAGCCTGCCCTGCTCTGTGGTGCCATCAGGATGGGCACAGCAGCACCAGCTCCACATCACACCAGATCCCAGCACTGCTTCTGCCACGAGCAGAACGAGCTGCAGGTCTTGTGCTGTGAATTTGATGCCTGAAAAGGGCTGAGTGTTGAAGTGCTTCGTGTCCAGAGAGCCTCACTCACAGGTCCCTCGCTCACAGGATGCAGGGGTGGAGGTGCTGGAGCAGGGCAGGATGTCTTTCAAAGGCCAGGAGTCTCCCTGATCACTGCCCCAGGCACGGCTCCTTTCCCTTGCAGAGATCTTTCGTGTTTCATCTGCTCATTCAGGCATTTGCCTGAAGGGCAAGGACAAAGAATGCAATGAACTTCTTGGCATGGAAGTATATTTTGCTTCGCATTTGTCAATAAATGAGATTAGGTTTCTGTATTTGTGCTGAGAGGCTGCGTGAGAGGCACGTTTAATGAATGCTAAAATAAACTCTCTGGATAGCTGTGGGGTAACAAACACAGCTAAAACTTGCATCTCAGGAGAGATCCTGACATTGCAGAGATGCCAGTTATATGACCAAGCAAAAACGAGTCAGCCCAAACCTAAAATTACCCTGGGTCTTTCATGAAATGATGACTCGGTACCAAAAGCAGTGTGTGTATGATAATGACCCTGCTGCTTCTCTGCTTCAAAGAACATTTCCAACTCAGCCCTGGGTTACCTCTCCCAGTTCCTCCAGGTATGAATACTCTTTGTCCAGAATCTGAACCTTTTATACTAAAAAGATAATCTCAGGAAGATGGGATGCAGCATGAATTGCCTGTTCCTGAATGTCCTTCCCACTGCCCACCCTGATGAGTCCTGACCCCCCCTTTCTGTCCAGCAGGGCCAGTGAGACCATGCAGGAATAAGGAGACCTCTCTGCTGTTGGAAACAGACTCGTGGATCACGGGAGAGTCCTGGGTATCCAGGTTTAAGATCCATGAAGAAACATGGATGGGTTTCAGGAGGGTCACCTGGAATCATAGAATCTTAGAATAACAGACTGGTTTGGGTTGGAAGGGACCTTAAACCTCATCTCATTCCACCCCCTGCCATGGCAGGGACACCTTCCATTATCCCAGGTTCCCCCCAGCCCCAATGTCCAACCTAGCCTTGGACACTGCCAGGGATCCAGGGGCAGCCACAGCTTCCCTGGGCACCCTGTGCCAGCCCTGCCCACCCTCACAGGGATGATTTTCTTCTTCCCTAACATCCAATCTAAACCTACTTTCTTTCAGTTTAAATCCATCTTCCCTTGTCCTATCAAATATGGTGGTAGCTGGGGGAGACAATGCTAAAAATCTGGAGGAATGGTTGCAGATGATGGTGAAATGAGCAGTGGGATTTCTTTTGGGAGGCTGGGGGAGAAGGGCAGTGCCACCCACCCTCCCATGCTGTGGTGACACCCAGGCAGTGCTGCAGCAGCCAGATCCTCTCCACCAAGGCTGAGGGTCTGACTCAGCTGTCCTGATCCCCTGTGCACTTTCAGGCATGAGGGTGAAAAGGTTTGTTGGTAACCAAAGAAAAGCTGTCAAGTGAAAAATGCTGTGGGCAGAGGATCCTGGCTCTGTGTTGTGGGAAGCAGGGGAAGGGGCACTGCTACAGGAAAATCCTGAGGGGGTTTTGGTTGGATACCAGCGCTGGCAAAGCAGCAGGAAAGGCACAGCACAACCTGGGGCTGTGCAGCCCCAGCTCAGAGCCCTTCTGGCTCTTTGTGGCTCTTGAGTGCTCCTCTCTCAGCTCATTTCTTGAGGAGGGTGCAGTGCTGCAGACCCTGCCCATGCCAAGTGACCTTGGCTTCCACACACCTCCCAAGCTTTAATTCTTCTCTTGTAGAGATGTAATACTTGTAATACTTGTAGCACTTCTCCTGGCATGCTCCCAGACTGCCCTCCTGAATCTGCAGACGAGAAGTCGTGATGCTGCTCTTGCTGCTTGGGACTTTCCTAAGCTGCAATTCAGGAAATTATCCCTTTTTGTGGTCAATTTGTCCATCCTACCTGCAACTTCTGGACAGAAGAGAAAGCAGGAGTGGCAGAAATTGTAGTGCAATGGAAATATGTCGATAACAGCTTTCAAAACCCCCTCTGTCCATGTAGCATGTATTTGGTTGGTTTTTTGGATTATTAGGACTTCTGGAGAGGTTTCCTTGTCTATCCTATATTTAGAAAATGTGGGCAGGCCATGCAATTTTAAGAAGCAGCCTTGTGTTGGCAGGGCCATTGCTCATTCCGTGTGTTGTAACATTTTTGTGTTGGTAATGTTTTGAGGGAGATTCTGTGAGTCACAGCTCTGGTTTTCTTGTGGGGTTAGGTAGGTGTCTTGTTCATTTTGGGGGCTCAGAAGGGAAGAAAGAAGCAGTTGTAATCTGAAGCACTGCCAGCAGTTTTGGTTTTATTGCCAGAGCAGTGATAATCTGGTATTTCCCGTAAAGTCCCAGGTGCTGTACTTGCTTTATTTTCTGGGACTCTCCAATTTCTCTTACCCTTTGTCATCGCAGGACAGAGCCAGACAGCATGGCCTGAGCCCTAAACATTCACAACATCAAAGATAACAGCAAGCCCCAAACACATCTCTAGGTGGGAATCTGTTCAGTTCAATATCACCATTTCCAAGAAGGAGAAGAGGCTCAGCTCATGATTTCCAAATGAGCAGAGCTGTGTGTGTGGTGTCTGTCTGTCCCTTCCTCTCCTCCTTTCCCCTTCTTTTCTTCCTGGTCTTTTTTGCAGGTCAGAAGAGACACTGAGTGTCTTGTCTGATGATGGAGAGCCCATTTCTCTTTTTTTTTTTTTCCTCATTTCTCTCTCCCTGTCTCTTCTGCCCCACGCAGGCTCAGCAGCTGCCTCTGCAATGCTGGGGCCCTGCCTCACAAGGGTTTGGGTGCTTCCCCCAGCAGCAGCGTTTTTCTGCACTGGAGCCTCGGGGCTTGTCTGCACAGGGAGTCTCTTGCAAAACTTGCTTGGCCTAGGGTGTGAATTTAAAGGGAAAGAACTGTTCTGCACCAGAGTCCTGCCTTAAACCCTCTTATTCTGCAGAAAAACTCTGGTGTTTTTAACTCTCTGGGCTTGGTGGAATGGCTGCACCCAACCTGGGCAGCCAAGGGCTCTTGTGGCAGCTCTGCTCTGAGCTGGCCTTGGGTTAGCACTGCACAGGAGGTGAGGGCTTGGAGTGGAGGCTGTTCTCTGTGTACCCAGAAAAGGGGCAGCACTCCAGAGCAGAGCCTGCCTTAGGGCTTCTGGTACCCTCTGGAGAAGCCAGGCTGAACAGAGGCTGAGCTGACAGCTCCCCTTCCTCAGCACTGGCCTTGGATTAGCTGCTCAAGTCCAAACCTGTCTGAGCAGCCTGGGGCTCAGCTCCATGAGCTATCCTGAAGGAGCAGTCCTTTGGAGCTAGCTGAGTGCTGGAGGTGCCCCTGGGAGGGTGTTCTGCTTTGGTCCTCACTGAGCTCTTGGACTGGTACTCAGCTGTCATCTGTGTCCCACCCATGCCAGAGCATGAGGCTTGCTGAAGCTTTCTCCTCAAATCCAGCACTGTCTCAGTCCCACCATGCCAAACCTGAGATAAACCTGGGAAATGATGCTTTGGGGAGCTGAGGGTGATCTGTGGGTAGACTGTGCCTGCCGAGCTAAGGTCTCACATCCCAACTCCTGGCTGTGAATTAAAATCCTTTGCCTTTAGGAGAGCAGGAAGGGACCCTGAAACACCTTGCACCTCACAGGATCAAAAACCGAGGTCTCTGAAAGGAGAAGGGACACCGTGACAGTACAAAAGTAAATGTCGCATTCCCTATGTCTCTCTGAGGCCAAAGGTGGGAGCCCAGACATCCCTGGCTGCTCCTGGCCGGTTTAATTCACATCCTCTGGAAGCTGTTGTCACTGCAGTCACTGAAGGCAAGAGCATAGCAGGGCTGGCAGAAAGACAGACCTTTACATGAGGCACAGGCACGCTGTCATCTGGATAAACTCGGGAAAAATGCACGCAGGGGTTTTGTGCCTCTGGGCATCAGGGCAGGAAACCAGCCCTGTCAATGAGAGAATGCAGAAGACTTCCCCACTGGGAAGAATTCAGAAGCAGTAAGTGATACTTGCTGCATTGAGTGGGGCTCTTGTCTAGCAAGGAGCGTGGTCAGACCCAACATCTCAGCCTCCCTCAGCCTGGTGGTCCTCCCTGGCTGCTTTCTGTCCCCATGTGTCACTGAAGCCTCCCCCTGCTCCTCACTGTTGGAGCTGCCCTGCTAACAGAGTTGGCTGCTTGAGGACTCATCAGGGCTGAAATGATTTGTTTCTCAGCCATTTATTGCAAACGAACCATTGGAAGGCTTTCAAAAGCCATCTTCTCTTGACCTAAGTTCAGCTGAATGTTTTAGCAGCATCAGCTTTACATAACACGCCAGTAGAGGGGAATTCTGGGGGAATAAAGTTTATGTTGATAAACAATCCTTGCTGACCAGGATCTCCCTCTCAAAGTTGTGTGGTTATTCAGAGGATCGCTGAGGGAGCTGGGAATTACAAGCCAGCTGCCCCAGAAAAAATGTGATGACTTGCGTGTTTACTCTGAGTGTCTGATAAAATCCCAAATTATCTTATGACAGCAGGTAATCCTTTGCCAACATTTAAATTTCAGTGAAATGTCTTGATAGAGCCCTAGCACCCCAAATTAATTCCAGTTGGTGAGGACAGGAGAGCATCACATGGGCTGAGAACTGGGTGGGGAGGACCATGAACAATGGATTAGGATAAACAGCAGTGTGTCGAATTGTCAGGGGAGTGAAGGAGAGCACAGCCTTGGGAGCTCAAGCCCTGCCAGCTGCTGCCCTCCGTGGGGACTGCACAGAGTTAACCTCTGAAAGGTCTCCTTGGGACCCTGCAGCAAATCCAGGGAGTCCTTCAGGGTTCCTGTGAACTGGGATCTATTCGTTGTGGGTTACCTGGGAATGTTTTTTCAGAATATCCTTCATGGGTGTGATCCTGTCTGAGGTGTCCATTCAGCTTTTGTTCGTGCTCACAAAGACGCTCCCAGTTAATTAGCTGATATTTTGTCCAGGCATTTATTTACCACCAAATTACAAAGGGAGGGGCACAAGTTGAAAAATGAGGTGAGAAGCACAATAGGATAGGCTGTGCTCCGCTGCGATGTTCCATCTTCATGATCCCCTGGCTTAGGGTGAGAGTTGGGTAATTGCTGGTGTGAGTCCTTGCTGAAAAGTACCATTAGAAAAGCAGATCTGGGATGGATCCTTCCTCTATTTGTCCTGTAACTGCAAAATCTGGGATGAATTCTTCCTCTGTAGGTGTACAAGGGTCCTGCAACTACAAACAGCATCATCTAGGTGAGCAGAAAGGATTTCTTCTCATGTGTTTCAGGCTTGACCATTAGGCAGAGGGGCTGCCACTGCAGGGACAGGCAGGGCAGGAGGGTGACCAGCAGTCACCTTTCATGGGGTGTGAGTGGAAGCTCAGCTTCTACATCCTGCAGCCAGGGGGAAAGTGTGACCCCAAAGCATCACTGAAGTGTCTCTGAGCTGTGTGTGACAGTGGAACTCCCCAAGGCTCCATCCCAAACAGGCAGAAAATCAGGAAAGCAGCACCAGTGTTCAGGTGTCTGCCTGAGAGGGTCGTTCAGACCCTCTGGATTTCACAGAGACAAGGCTGCTGGGAGCTCTTGAGTGAGGTGTGGGAGGGAGTCAGCTTCTCCAGAAATGAAAGGAGGATGAGACTGGGGCTTAAGAGTGATTTTCAAGGTTTTCAAGCAAATGGATTTTGCAAAGGAAAAGAAAAAAACAATCATCAACCTCACAGCCAAGGAAGAACGAAGAGGAGTGATTTTGGTTATCTATGGTTAGTGGCAGCTGGCATGGGCAAGGAGAAGGGAGCAGAAAGAAGAGGTAGTGTAAAGGCACAGGACAAAAGGAGAGATGGATTACATCCTTGGAATGAGGGAACCTCTCTTTTGCACCTGGGGACCAGAAGATCCTCACAGGTCTCAGTAGCTGCCAGTGTGACTGAGTTCCCCATCACCTGCTAAGCAGGGCCCTGCTTTGACCCTTCTGCCAGGGAGCCTGGGCCTGTTTCCAGAGGGAATCCACTGTTGCCCGTTGTTGGGATTGTGAGGTTGGGCTCAGCTGTGTCCTAGAAGCCATCCAGGTCCTGGGACACCCTGTGGGATGCAGTGTGGATATGCAGTACAGCTTGGTTGTGTCTGGATCCTGGTCAGTTGGATGGATGTTGCAGATCCCCTCTTGGGGCAGGGAGGTGATCTGCTCAATTTCTGAGTGGTTCTTCCAAGTTATTCTTGTCATCCTGTGATTTATTGTCCCCCTGAACCCTTTGGGCCTTTCCAGGTTAGTTCTGTAGACTCAAGGTCTATCCAGGCTTTTCCAGGGCAGCTCCTCAGCACCACTGTACCTTCTACAGATTCCTCAGAAACAAAGTCACATGCATGGGATACTTACACTGAGCATTTCCTACAAAAATGTTCTCCAGAAGAGGAGACTACACTCTTTCCATCAGGTTTTCATGGTGTTCTCAGGCCCCTGTAAATCCCTTTTTTGGTTCTAGGTGGTTTCATTCCTCTGCATGGAGCTGCTCAAGGGTGGCTTGGGGAGATGGTGGGAGTGCAGAAGTGGAGGAGCAGCTCTGCAGGAATTTCTCTTTAGCAAAGGATCTGAGTGGAGACCCTTCTTACCTGTCCAGCTCCACTGCTCCTCACTTCTCCTTTGTCACTCCTGCATGGAGGTGAGAACCACCCAAGCTTACAGCACAGGATGAAACCTGCACCGTGCCTTGTCTCTTCCCAGGTCTTCCTTGGATCCCAAACTCCTTCTGCTTGTTGTCACTGCTGCTGAGAACTGGCATTTGTGGTGGCATCCAGAGGTCCCAGAGGCTGCAGCATTGTTCCCCTTGCGCTATTCACAGCACAGAGTCATAACAAGAGCCAGTCCCTGCCCCAAATATATTGAGAGGAAATGGAAGCACAGAGAAGGGATGTGAATTGTCCCATTTTACGCAACATTTCTGGGATAAAACCCAGCACTATTAATAGCTCTTTGCTCAACAACCATCTTTTGTTCAGAACTCTGGTTTTCACCTTAAGTTGTTTGTGTTGTGCAGGATCTGCTGCCCAGTTTGGTGAAATTTCCCATTTTGTGACCTAAAGCTAGACATGAAGCAGGTCAATAAACCCATGTCCAGTTTGAACTCAGGATAATTTACCTGCTCGGGCCATCACCATGCTGCCTATTGTCTCCTCTTTGCTCACATTTTGCTGCTGCATCATTGGTCTTTGTTTTCAGTCACTTGTGTTCTGCAATAGCTCCTAGAAAATTACACCTTTCTGTGCTGCTCTTCCCTAAATTTCTCCATGAAGTGGCTGGACAGTCAGCAAGGGTTGGCTCTCATCACAAAGTCAAATTTGCTTTACCTTCCTTCTCATTTGTTGCCTATGAATATTCTATAAAGTGATCTTTCTGCCAGAGAAATGTTTGTGGAAACAGAAACTGTTGATTAAATTTTAACGAAGAGTCACAGGAAGCAAATTTTAAAATTGCAACTGTATGTTTGTGATAATAAGAGCTCTGTCATTGCTGTCAGGGACTAGAATTGATGCAGGCCACAAAATCTCTTCATCCAACCAAAATGAGCCAGAGTTTCTTGATTTCTTTTTTTTTTAAAACACAAGCCGCAAACTGCTCATGAGCAATTTACAAGCCAAAAATTAGCCAGGATGGCTTTCCAGAGAATAGTTCTGAAGAATATCGCAATAAGCAATATTCAAATATAAAACGAGGGAAAATAAGGATAAAAAAATTAATCAGGAAGAGCTGACATCCTGGAGACTCCTGGCAGCTGTAAATCAGCTTGGTTGGGGGACATTTCAGTGGAAGCCACCCATTGCTGTGCTCCAGTGGGGGTCTGGAGCTGCTCAGAACAATGCTGGGAAGCCGCACTCTGGACAAGGCAGGAGACACGCTGTGTTAGTGTCTCCACTGGGCACTGCCCAGAGTCCCAGTCGGAATTTACGGCTCCGTTTGCTGCTTCCCTGCAGCCCATGGACAAGGGTGGCCCTTGTCCCTCGCTCCCTCAGCTGGGCTGGGGCATCTCTGCCTGCACAGAGTCCCACTGGGCTCAGCCTCTGGGGAGGGATCAGATGCCCCAGCACCGCAGCAGTGGCACAAACCCAGGGTGAACGGGGCACGGGGACAATGTTATAGTGCAGGGTGGTAATTCCATCCACGCTTGGTGGGGTTTGGGCTCGTGGAAAAGCTGTCTCAGGGATGATCTTTAGTTTCTTTCCTGTGTTTGGATAAAAACCAGACCTGCGGTCACTTCTGGTATACCAGTGCTTTAAAGCCTCTCTTCAACCAACAGCAAAACTTTTAATCTTTCTAATATAACATTACAGAGAACAAACAAGTCTCTAATGCAAGCCCTGGGGTCTCTTGTGGGGAGATCCTGATAAAAACAGGGCTTTCTGTTTTGGAAATACCCTCTGGTGGATTTGTCTCTCACCAGAGACAATGGTGAACTTTCAAAGTAGGCAGAGACATGGGAAAAAAATATTGTAATTAAGGCTGCAAATGGTTGGCTTTTGTCACAGAATTCTAGAGAATATCGTTTTATAGGTTAAAAATTAAACATCTCTACCTCAGTATTAGAGGCTTCTTACTGAATTTATTTACCCAGATATTAAAGTGCTTTATTCTGTGAATCCCTGCTTTGTGGTGTTTCACCTGGTTGTGTGTGAGAACATCAGGGTGTTCTCTGGCCCAGAACTTCCTGGGAAGTTGAAAATAGCAAAAAAATTTTGCCAGCTGGGCTGTCACATCTGACCTTCACTTGACCTCTGCCTGCCCTGGATTAACATCTTGTAACTGATCCTAAGTTTCTCTTGTTTTTCCCTGCTTGCTGGAGTTAGGCATGTTTAACCACGCTCCTTAAAGCTGCCTCTCATGGGGAAGGGAAGGAGGGGGATTCTCTGCTGGGATGGGGCTGGTGTGGGCTGGGGGGACTGGTCCCTGTGCACTGAGGTGTTGTGTGGTTCCTGCTCTTCCTGACCTCAGATCTCACACCTCATTAGTTAACCCCCTCTGGGGTCCTCATTCTGTTTGAATATGATGCATTGAGAGAGGAGGAAGAGTGAAATTGAGGGAGGAGGAAGGGATCTCCACAAGTGCTGTGCTGCCTGAGTGCAGCCCTGGTCCTTGGCTCGTACACCTGGCTGTGATGGGCACAGGGAGGGACAGGGAGGGACAGGTTTGTGTGGCAAACCTGGCACCTCACTCAGAGGTTTGGGCACCTTCACCTGTCTGCAGTGGTCCTGATTTACCTGAAGGACTTGGGGCTGTGCTGTACCCACACATTGCAGTGGGTCCTGTTTTTGCAGGTTTTCCTGAGTCATAGAATCATCACAGAATCCAGAATGGTTTGGGTTGGGAGGGACCTTGGAGATCATCTCATTCCAACCCCCAGCCACGGGCAGGGACACCTTCCACTATCCCAGGCTGCTCCAAGCTCCATCCAACCTGGCCCTGGACACTTCCAGGGATGGAGCAGCCACAGCTGCTCTGGGCACCCTGTGCCTCTCCCCATCCTGACAGGGAAGAATTTCTCCCTGCAATTCTCCACCAGTCCATGATGGTCTGTCTGCTGTCCTCCCACTCTTGGGAGAGCCCAGCTGGTGCAGGCAGTCCCTGTTAGAGGAATTTCAGCTCCCCTCTAACTGAGCTGTTCTCCCCTATTACTTTAAAGCAATAGTCCTGTGATTAATAAAGCTGTAAAACATCCAGTAAGGTTTTTTTTTTCCATCCCTTTCTAGAACCAATGACATTCCACTAATGGTCATTTGCATCTGCAAATTCTCCCCTGTAATCTGAACGCTTTTAGCCTTTAGCTTTGCCATGACGTAAGGGGTCTATATATGGTTTCATGTACAGATTTAATAATAAACATTTAATGAAAAGAGGGTTTTTTCTGCAAACCTAGATTGTTTTGTCTCCCGGGGTGAGTTTTTCAATCACTTTCCTTTGGTGATTGAAAGATGATGGATGCCACCCGGGTCTTTACCAGGGTTCTAGGGCATGTAATTTGTGCTTAGTGCTCAGTGACTGCAACAAAGGATTAATGTATTTTAAAGTTTTGGATGTTTGGGGTAATTTCTTTGTTGGCTGGGTCTGTACTGGCAGTCCACAGAGCATGGGTGGGCAGTTTTTCTAGCTGATTGTGAAGATAGAGATAAAGCTATATTTTATGAATTGCTGTTTCCAAGGTCATCTGGAAATTGAGCAGTTCATAAAACATATCTTTGTTCAAAGATATATTTGATTATATAAAATATGATCCCAGAATCAATTGGGTACAAACAAGATGTTGCCTTTAGGGTTGAAAACACATTGTTAGAGGCATGAAGAGCAGAAATTGTCGCTGCTGTCTTTGTGTGGCTATTGTTTTTGGTCTTAATAGGAACAGAATGAATGACATTTTTCCACCAGACCACTTATGCTCAACTATACCTCCAGGACAACTTCCTGGCCAAAAATATTCAAAACAAACAAACACAATAGCAATTCTACTCCAATTACATTGTTTGCAAACCAGCTAGTGTTCATAGAGTACTAGGTTTGGCAAATCCAAGCACTTCAGCCCCTGGATTTTAATATTGGATATTTGCATGTGCCTTTCTTGGAGCTGTTGTGCTCTTCAGGTGAGTGTTTGTGTAGCCACGTGCATGGGCAGCTCCAGCATTGTGACAAAAGCACAGCCCAGTTGTCTTAACAATTTGGGTATTGGGAAAACATCCTTGCCCAGTGGCCAGATGCTCATTGATTTCAATGGAGCTGAGATTTCAGCCTCGGGCTCTGGACCAAATCATACACCAATTTCAAAACTTTCACTGGAAAGAAGAATAACAGGATTTTTAAGTGTGGGAAAGACAGAGGAGGAGGAATTTATCAGTTGCTCTTAAATATATGTGGAGCCAGGATTTGTAAGAGGAGGGTGAAATTTCTGACTTTGTGGCACTTTTTTCATAGAATCATAGAATCATTAAGGTTGGAAAAGACCTCTAAGATCCCATGGTTTGAGTTGCTGGAGGGATCCTATAGAGAGCAAACCTAAATCAACAAACCTGCTTGTAACTTTCCAGTCAATTTTCTTTGGTGATGGGAACGGTCATGAAAATAGAAATTGTTGTAACTCACAATTTAAATAGATTTAAAAGAAAAATTAAATAGTGCTGTAGATTGGTGTTGTAGTCACTTCTTCTCCCTGAGACAGAAGGTTACAGGAACTTAGTTAATGGAAAAGAAACTTGTGTGTTAGGGAAGATATGGGACATGTAGGGAGAAATAATGCATTTATTCTGGCTTAAGCAAAGTGCTTTCCATGCTTCATTCCAACCCCAAATCCACAGGTCTCAGACTTTTCAGCATCTTCACACTTCCAGTCACCTGTGTCCTTTCCATCAGTGTCTGTTCTGTGTGGGTGTCCCCAGCAGACCCCCTGGGGCCGGGAGGAAGGAGCAGCTCCTGCCTTGGCACACCTGGGTCCCCAGCTGCCAGAGTGGGACCTGTCCCAGGAACACAGGGATGAGCCTCTGACTCCTGCTGGCATAACTGTGGGAGAGACAAGGCAGCAAGGGCATCTCCCATGTCCTTGGAGAGCTTTGGGTTATTAACCCTTGCTGTTCTCTGCAGTTACTGCACAGGCAGACCCTCGGGCAGTGCAGGTGAGGTGTAAATGTCCCAAGTGAGACACATGGTCCAGTGCTGGCTCCCACACTGAGTCCCTGCCCTCTGAGGGTGGTGAGGCTCTGGCATAGGTTGTCCAGAGCAGATGTGGCTGCTCCATCCCTGGAAGAGTCCAAGGCCAGGTTGGATGAGGCTTGGAGCAGCCTGGGATGGTGGAAGGTGTCCCTGCCCATGGCAGGGGCAGAATGAGATGATCTCCAAGGTCCCTCCCAACCCAAACCATTCTATGGTTTCATGACTCCATGATCATTGCTCATGGAGAAACATGGCTATTTGTTAATTAAAGGGTCAAACAGTGGTTACAGCAAAATTCTGTCCCTTGGAAATTTAAATTTGTCACTGTTGTTTACCTGTCATGTACCCCTGCTCAGCACACCAAGACCTGAGACAGTGGCCACAAAGACTGCCATGAGAATGTTTGACCATGCTTTGGCATAAACTGAGACATAAGTTGCCCGAAGTATGAAGCATATTAAAGATATTATATTATGTTTAATACTCTGGGTTTGGAGCCTGTAGTTACCCACTGGGGATATGGGGTGATGTGTCAGTGTCACACCAAGGTTCTCTCCCGCAGGCTCTGGGCTGTGTGTGGTCTGTGGACGTTGTGTCCACCCAGGCAGTAAAGCCAGAGTTGTTCTACAGCTTCACTCAAATCCAGCCCTGTTACCTCCAGGGGTGTTGGAGGAGTCCAACAGACCCTGACACTGCCACCAAGGAGCTGACCCCCCTCAGCATTCCACAGCCTGTCTGGGTGCACAGCAGGGACTGGCTGCCCTTTGCCCTCTCCATAAAAACCTACAAGAAAGGAGGACAAACACCGAGTGTGTTGTGAGGCTTTTCTCCAGCAGATCCCATGTTTCCATTCCTTCTGGCAGGAGGGAGCTTCCCTCAGAGTATATCCCCTTCTTTGGCAGGTTGGCATTTGCAGCCACTACTGAAATAAAGTCCAGGGGATCAGGAGCTGCTGCTGCTGAGCTTCAGGTTTGTCTCCTTGTCAAATAAAGGCCAAATTAAACCCAAGGCAAAGGAGCATCACCTCTGATTAAAACAGTGGAGCCTGTGGGACTGCATCAGCCAAGAAGTGAGAGGGATCACAGTGGGGAGCGTGCTGACCCCCAAGACGTGTCTGGTGTCCCACCCTGCATGGTGATGTGCCAGGAGCACATGTCCTTACTTTGCAGTAGAGGACAGAAAAATGAAAAATTCCTTTCAGTCAGGAGTTGCTACCTTGGCAAACGCTTGTGATTGAATTTGGAGCAAGTTGAGGCTGCAAAACAATCCCTATAGAAAGATGAATTCTGTAATTTTCCATGTTAGAAAGTGTTGAAATACTCCCATCTGAGGCACGCTATATAAGAGGGATGGTCTGTGCAGGCAGTGGGATTTTGAACAGCAAAGTGGTGGGGACTCTCCAGAAGGGGCTTAGAGAACAGCAGCTTTGAGACCCGGCTCGGGTGGATACCATGCCTGCAGATCTTGTCCTTCAGGGAGGCCTGGAAGCCTCAAGGATTGTGCCTGGAGCATCCTTTGGGTGTCTGGGGAGAGCTGGGAGCTCAGACCCACGGAGACACTGCTGGATCTGCAGCTTCTCCACCCCAGCACAACCAGTGGGAGCCCTGGCACCAGTGGGGAAGGGCTGTCCTGAGACCAGTGCCTTGGGCAGGCTGAGAAACACAGCTCCTTTCCAAGAGATCACCTGTGCACCTTCCTTCCCTCCCCCCTGTGGCACAGGAGGGGTGTCCTGACCTGAGGACGTTTGGGTGGAGAAAGCCATCACTCAGATCCAGGCATGTCAAGGATCACCTGTGGGTTTGTAGGTCTTAACTCTCCTTGCATCTTCTCCATTCCTGTGATAAAGTGTTTTTCAGCTCCCCTTTTCCATGCCCAAGGGAATTTAAGCTCGGTTGTCTTCTTCCTCAGCTGCTCAGAGAGACAGAAGGATCCTGTCCTCCCAGCTCTCCAGATCCACCTCCCTAAACACTTTGCCAGCCTCCACATGCCAGGCAGTGTGGGGGAGCCTCCAGTGGCTCCCTTGGAGCCCTTGGAGGAGGCCAGGACGAGAAGTCCCCATCTCCTGATGACATCAGTTGTCCAGAGATCCCAGATGTGTCCTGAGATCCCAGATGTGTCTGTGTGGAGCATCCCCAGGCTCGGGAAGCAGCGCCTGTGCCTGGTATTGCTGGCTGTTCATGGAACACCTTTCCCAGCATGGCTGCTCCTGCTTTTTGCTGCCCAGGGGTTGTTTATGTAGGATGCTCTGTGGGTGGGATGTGGTTTTGTCACCACTCCATTGTTGGACTCTGTTTGGGCACTCTGCCCGAGGATGATTAATGATGTTTTGAGTTGAGGCTCTGAGGTGCTTGCAGGCATACTGCAGGTACCAGAAGTAAAAGAGGTGTTGTTATCATCAAGGTACTTCAGTGTTATATCGAGTGTAATCAGAAGTGGATTAATTAAAGCAGTGTGTACATGTAAGTCCTTTTATGGAGGATGTTCAAACAGCTCATATCGTGTAGTTTAGAGCTCAGTGTTTCAGACTTTTGTAACCCTCTCCTCTCTGTGAGAAGGCAGCAGATGCCAGGACTGCTATCAGAGGACAAACCTCTCCTGCAAAGGTCTTTTTGTCAAACATGGCTCTTAAAACAAGTTAGGAAATTGTGTGCATTTGTCGATCCTGGCTCTGGCATGTTTCAGGGTTAATTTTTACAGCTCACACAACGAGTGTAGGATGGGATCTAATGGTTGCTTGGGTTTCATCTGACCTTGGAGTGAGCAAAAATCTGTAGAAAATTTGTATTTATTGTTGGTCTCTGCTCTACCAGGATTAAACTTCCTTTTTGCAGCATGACATACCCTTGACCTTGACCTTGGCTGCAGTAGGGGCTGAGCTGGGGGTGCTGCCAGTCCAGCTGTGGAGGAGAGCACAGCTGGCAGGGCTGTTCCATGGGAACCAGATGGAGCTGAAATCATGATGCAGCTTCAGCTCAGCCTGCTCCAGGGTGACTTGGGGCAACCCTGGGCCCTGTTTGGGCTCTGACAGAAGCTGTGCTGGCCCCACCTGTGTGGAGGAGGCTGGGAATTGATGGAAACATAATGAATTAGACCTGGACCCTGATGGGTACACATCTAAAGCTGTTTGCCCAGGATAGTGTGCTATTTTGATATGTGTGAAGCCAATGAATTTGTTTTTCCAGCATGCTGGAAAAAGTATCAAACAAGGAGGAGATTAAAATTAGTCCAAATGCTCAGAGCAATCAATCCTCTGATGATTTTGAATGAAACTCATGGTTTTCTGAGCTGCAACTCTGTGATTTGGACAGGTCAGAGATGGGAAATGGGTCAAAAGCTGAAAATGTACCTAGATGTAAAACTTTGACATACTCCAGTATTAGCACTCCGTGTGCTGCTCTGGTCTCTCAAGCTACTTTAGTTTACTGCTGGAGAAGGTTGAAAGGTGATTCAGTCATAGTTTACAAGTACCTAAAAAGGGAAGGGGTTTCTGGTTGCTAGATGGGATTCAAATTTACCAGAGAAAGGCAGAGATCTCCTGGCTGGAAGCCAAAGTTAGAGAAGTTCAGATTATGAACAAGAGCTGCAGTTTAAACTTTTTATGAGTAAAAACCAGAGGAAAGTCTTTGTCTGGCATTAAGCAGAGTCATCAGCAGTGAATGGCTCTAAGTGAAGATTTCTGTGTTTTTCTGAAAGCTGCAGGAATTATGAAGTGAGGCTTTCCAGCCCAGAGCAGCCCTTCCCAGAGACCAAGGCCAGGCTTCTCTTTTGCCCAGAGCAAGGCTCTGGATGTCGTTTCCCAGGCTTGGGGCTCTGCCTGCTCTTCCCACGCTGCTGTCCAAGCACAAGCCCTGCTGCAGTGCAGCAGAAAGGGCACACATGTGTCAGGGAGCACAGCTCTGCCTCTTTGTGCACAGCCCTTTTCCCAGACACAGTCCAGAATATTTCGGGATTGGATTCCCTTTCACTGCTCTGTCTGATTCAGCTGGGGAATTGCAGTCCATGGAGTCCATGAAGTGTGGCCTGGAGCTGAATACACTGTCTCTATCCCTCCTGTAGTGAGACACCAAAAACATGTAGACTGGGGTGGAAAGATGTTCTCCTCCCTTCTTCTGGGCAGGACTCTCTGCTGGAGGGGTGGGATGCTGTGTGTGTGTGTCAGCTCTTTGGTTTTTTTGCATCTGCCTGTTTAGGAATGTCCTGAAACCATCACTGGTGGCATGTGCAGAGTTTTAGGTGAGACATGATTCATGTTGGTGGGGAGATCATGGAAGGTTCCTTGCTTGTTCTTGGCCCTCTTCCTCCACAGGCTGCAGGTTTCTGGGGTTTGCTCTGCTCTTGCCAGCATTTCAGTGGAGAAGGGCAGGGCTGACACCCCTTCCTCCCAGCAGTTTGCAATTTCTCTTCCACTCAGGGTGAGGGTAGTACATAGAACTATGGAAGGGAGACGAGAAGAGAATATTCTTTCACCCCCCAGGACTCAGTTGTTATATCAGTTTTATCACCAGTTGAACTACTTTGCATCTTACTACTGGTTCTAGCTTATAAAATACCAGAATTCTTCACACCTGTGGCTTCTCTGAAATGAGACAAGAGTTGTCCCTTCAGTGACTGGTATCTCAGTCCAAATTAGCCCATATTCTGCCTGCTTCATAATTCTGCAGACCACCAGGCTGGAAATAAATTGAAGCAGATGCAGCCATGCCAAGGTCAGGACCTTCCCGTGTTTAAGGTGTATGGATGATGTTGGCATGGGACAAGGTGACCTCAGGGTACAATAGGAGCTGACTGACACACACATTCAGACAGAATAAATATTTGAGAGTCTATTTCTCTATTCCCCAAAATGACCCCTATAAAAGCAAGGTCCTGTTTACCTTCCTGGCTCTCTGTGCAGTGTTCTGAGAAGAGACCAGCTCTCCTCTCCCTTCACTGCCTTCCAGCTCTTCTGGGCAACCCATTTCCAGGCAAGGATCAGGGATATAGGCTTCACAAAACCCAGGACACCTCGGATTTTCACAGAAGTCCTAAAATTTGGTGAAAGCTGAGATCATTTCTGGTCAGAAATCTCTGTTTGTGCCAAAGCACAGTGACATGGGACAGCCTGCAAGGACTTCCTGTAGCTGACTTCATGCTTTTGTGCTGTCCCTGTCCCATTAGAATAATGGAATGGTTTGGGCTGAATCAACCTTAAAAAACCTTAAAACTCATTCCACCCCCTGCCATGGCCAGGGACACCTTCCACTATCCCAGGCTGCTCCAAGCCCCATCCAGCCTGGCCTTGGACACTTGCAGGGATCCAGGGGCAGCCACAGCTGCTCTGGAAAAGCTTTGCAAGGTCTGATGTGCCTGGGACCAGCCCTGCCACGTTACCCACCCTGGGCTTGCCTTTCAGTCACTGTGAGCTTTGCTTGGCTAATTCCTGTTACCCTGAACTGCCCCATGTCTATCCATGCTGGGATCCTTTTGATTAAGGACAATTTAGCTTCTCATTCCCATGAGGAATATGAGAGTCCTGAGAGCTTCCTGCCACAGGAGCATCTTCCTGATGATCACTGTGCTTTTTATTATTTCATGTAAGATCCCTTTGGGTGAGAACAGTCTTTAAATACTATCAACCTACACTAACTTAGCTTGGCATGAAGAACTAGAGGAGACATACAAAGGTCTGTAAAACAGTGATGAAACCCATCCAGTTCCCCTGCCTTTGAGTCCTCTGCCATTTTGCAAGATCAGAATGCACAAAGCAATTAGAAGGTGGTTTGTGCATACTAGAAAGATTAAATTCCCTATCTGTAACACATCTCAGGCAAGGGGAAACCATTGGTACCAATATTCTTAAGGCAAAACCAGCAAGTTGCTGTTTCCTTTTTTAAAGCTAACACTGAGAAAGAAAAAGGGAGCTAGAAGAGTGTAGAGCTGTCAGCTGAAAGAAAAATTGCAAGCCTGCTAATCCTTTCTTGTCAGGTTTAATATGAAGCCTGGCAGAGATTGATAAGAAGTGTCTCCCTCTCTGTCTGATGTTCCAGGTGCATGGTAAAAATCACTTCTTTGAAACACCCACATGCAGAGCCAGGCTCCAGGCTGGAAAGGCTGCTGGCCAGCCTGACACTGCTTGGCATAAAAACATTTAAAATACCTATTTTTCCACTTTTCTTGTTGCAGCCTGAAGAATGGCTGTTCCTCCTTACCCCCTACACATGCAGGTTTTCTTGCAGCCCCTCTCAGTGGTTATTGCTCTGCTGATGTTGAGCTGAACAAGGTCTGTGCAGCAGAGATGGAACATCTGGGGCACAGGGGCCTGCTCCCTGTGACCTTCCTCTGCTCCATCTGCAGTAAAACATTCTGGCTGGGGCTGCTGGGGCTGTGGGATTGGCAGCACGCCCGGGGCAGCCACAGAGGTCGTGTAGGTGTTGGTAATCTGCACAGCCGTGGCAAGGAGCAGGGGAAAAATAGTGTCTGAAGAGCTTGAGCTTGTGTGTGGTGGGAGAGCCTGGAGAGCTCAGCAGACCTCTGCAGGGACAGCAGCACAGGGGTCCTGCCTGCCTGGGTAGGGCTGCTGTGGAACCATCAGATCTGGAGCCTCCAGAGCTGGGGGCTCCCTCTCTTCCCCATGTGGATGTTTCTGACTCCATGCTCCTTCCCTGTGTGCTGTTTTCCCTGGGCAGCCCCTCTCCATCATCTGATGGCAGTGGGGGCACAGTTCTGCCCAGGGGAGGGGGTTCAGGGGGCTCCTGTTGTGCCTGCACAGCTCTGAAAGGGGCAGGTTTCACAGGTTTCACAGTGTCCCCTTTCTCTTTCCATAGCTGTTCCTCCCAAACTGAAGAAACTGAAAAGCCCAAACGTTCATGTGGGTGAGAAGATTTCCCTGAAATGTGAGGCGACTGCTGGAAACCCTCAGCCATCCTACAAATGGTTTAAAGATGGGAAAGAGCTGAAGAAGAGCAAAGACATCCGGATCAAGTATGGGAATGGGAAGTAAGTATGACATGGGGCTGCTCTGCCTCTGCTCCCTCAGTGATGGGGACATCTGGCTGGAGGTGCTGCTGTGCTCCCCAAGTCACTGCTGAGCACTCAGGGCTCCCCAAGAGCCACAGCACCATGCTCAGCCCAGCTGCCATGCCCAGGAGAGAGAGCAAGATCCCCAGTGTCCTCAGAGAGGAGTGGGAAGAGGAGCAGGGCATGCACTGGGAGGGTGTTGGGTTTGCAGATGGGCTGTCCTGGCGTCAGGGAGGTGTTGGATACCTGAGACAGGTGTGTGTGACATGGGCAGACAAGGCTTTCCCTGGTGGGCAGCTCAGGTTGCCTGAGGTGCTCCTGCTCTGTGATTAGGGGGTTGGATGCAGAAGGTTCCTAAACCCAGCTGTGGCCCCATCACTCAGCAGCAGGGCTGTGGGAGGAATTGGTTTGTTCCCTCCTGAATTTAGGTGGACACAGAAGGATCTAAGGCCACTGAAAAAAAAATCACAGAATGACAAATCAGGGCTGGAAGGGACCTCTGGAGATCATCCAGTCCAACCCCCCTGGCAAGGCAGGGTCCCCTGGAGCAGAAACCTGTCCAGCTAGGGTTGGAATGTCTCCAGGCTCCAGACTCCACACCCTCCCTGGGCAGCTGTTGCAGTGTTCTGCCACCCTCAGCGTAAAGAAGATCTTCCTCATGTTGAGATGGAACTTTTTATGGTTTAGTTTATGGCCATTGCTCCTTGTCCTGTCACTGGGCATCACTGAAAAGAGTCTGGCACCATCCTCTGACACCCCTTGGAGATATTTATATACATTAATGAGATCCCTTCTCAATCTTCTCTTCTCTCCATGAAGCAGGGCTGAGATGCAAGAGTACCTTACAACACTGATCAGGGGTCACAGTCACCTGCAGAGACCTTGTCTTGTGCAAATCCTTTCATCTGTCCACACAGGGCAAGTTTCCTCTCATCTGCCCCAAAGTCTCCACCCAGCAAAGCTCTGAGGTGGCTCTCAGTCACTGTCACCATCGGGACAACCTCATTCAGACAGTGCTAAAATACCTGGAGAAAGAGGCTCCAGTGATCAAGCTAAGGGGTCATCACTGGGAACGGATTTAAATGAATCCATGTTGATATTTCTCCAGGCCCAATATTTACATATGATGTATCTTAAAATTATTCCATAATCATGACTCTGCTTCCATTCACACACCCTGACCTAGCCAGCAACAGTCAGCTTGCAACTGTCTGACCCCTTGGAAAATTTGATACTAATTCTTTGCTAACATATGTTCTGGTTGTGTGAATAAAAGCTCATTATGGACTTGATAAAGTAGCAGCTTTTAAAATTAACAGCCACTACAAATGAGTTAGAAAAGTCAGTCAGTGCTTGAATGGGGCGTTGCCAATTGCTCTAATTTAATTTCAGTCCTGTTGGGTTTGGTTCCAGAGTCACACCCAGGATGGATGACCTCCTTTGTAATAATTCCAGGACTTGTGGCTGTTTTGGGATGAGGCAGTGGGGTGGTCAGTGGGTCCAGGATAACGGGGTGCTGTCTGCTCAGGAAGGGCAGTGTGGGCTCACAGGCAGCAGGGACAGGGCAGAGCTGTGCCTGCCTCACTCCTCTGCTGCCCTCATGATTTTTTGTGGCCCTGGTCAGCTTGGTTGTTTAGCAGTGGGTGCTGGGATGCTCTGGAGAAATGTCTGCAGCAGCTCTGCAGCCAGGCGTGGCAATCCTGCCTGTCCAGCCCTGCAGCTGGTGGGGGTGCTGGGGAGCAAATTCCCTCAGAGCCAGAGAGCAACCAGCCCCAGAGCAGACACCCAGCTTGGGATCCTCCCACAGCACTGCCCTGCTGTGCTCCCAGTTATCCCAGTCCTCCCTGGCCTCCTGGCAGCCTGTGTCCAGCACCAAGCTGTGACAGGATGGCATCCCACCCCCAGCCGTGCAGGGGGGACACGCAGTCCCTGGGCAGGGACAGAAACAAATGGAAGGAAGGTGTTCCCCTTTCCTCAGGACACTGCTGTTGAGTCAGAGTTTTGCTTTTACCAGTTTCCACAGCAACACGTTGCCTCTCCAGTGAGAGGCTGAAGATGTGTGGTGCTGGAAAGGCAAAATAAGCCCAAGGATAAACATTTTAAGGACAGTTGAGCACCTGCCTCCTCCAGTGTCTGAGACTCCCTCAGCAGCAAAGGTGTGAGCCCAAAGCACCCCCAGAATCGCTTCCCATCCCAGCTTCTGCTCCCTGCTGCCACTAAAATGTGTCTGTCTTGTGCTGGGACCAGGCTATGGGGACTGGACTCCAGCAGCTGCAGAGCAGGAACAGAAGGAAATCGCCTCAGGCTGTGCCAAGGGGGGTTTGGATATTAGGGAAAACATCTTCACTGAAATGGTGGTCAGGCATTGGAACAGGCTACCCAGGGAAGTGGTGGAAGTGTTCAAAAAACGTGTAGTTGTGTCACTTGGGGACATGGTTTATTGGTGGCCTTGGCAGTGCTGGGGGAATGGTTGGACTGGGTGATCTCAGAGGGCTTTTCCAACCTAAATGATTCTGTCCTTCTGTGGGACAGTTCTGAGATAATTACCCCTCAGTGAGCATTTGCCCCTTGTTTAGCAGTGCAGGAACTCTTCTCTGAGAGGGTCTGGGTGGGTCTGTGCACACCCACTCTGCCATTCCCACCTCTGTCCCCTGCACTGGGTTTGCTGTGCCCCAGAGCTGACAACCTCGAGGCAGAGTGTCCACTGGCACTGGACCTGCCTCTCTTTGGTCTTGACTGCATGGAACAAACACTAAAAACTGCTCAGAGCAGGCTGAGGGTTGAGGGAGCCCTCATGACTTTGACGTCTTCATTATGCAGCTGGTGGGGCCAAGTTTAGTGGAGGGACATGTGATATGGGTGTAGATCATCACTTCCAGCGAGTTGGGAGGGGACTCCAGGGGAGGACAAGCATCCCAAACTGTAAATCTCTGAAAAGAGATCTTACTCTATAATGATTATTTTAAGAATAATGGGATTTATACATCTGGCTCCACTTAGAGATAACACTGGTCTCCAGATAATCCTTTGTGCTTCCTTTCAGTTCAGAGTGGGGATTTTGGAGGGCCAGAAATGGAGCACTGGGGAGGGACCTTCACAGGGAAAGTACACAAGGCAAAATCTTCTCAGGCTGTGCAGGACCTGGCCAGGTGCACAGGATCATTGCTTTAGAAGTGTAATCCAAAGAACTAATAGAGTTTTCTGCTGGAGCCAGGCACAAGGAGCCCTCCAGCAAAGGGATGTCCATAGTGTTTCCCCTGGCCCTGTGAGTCCTGCCAGAGCTGAAATCTGTCTCAGCTCTGAGATCTTTTGCATGCAGAGGGTTAGGGTGGGAGACAAGAACCTGGTTGCCCTCTGTGATTCATTCCTGACTTTCCTCCCCGTGTGTTTAAAGAGCCTTGAGGTCTCTAACTAGAAAGTATGACTGAAGCACTTTTTTTTTTTTGAGATCAGGTTTTTGTCTGATCTCTAGAACAGGGGAATCTCTTTCAAAATAAGGGATGTATATGTTGTAAGGAGGAGAGGAGTGCTTAAGTGCATGTCAGCTCTTCTTTGCCATCAATCATTTTCCCTCTTCTTTTTAAACTTACTGGCAAAACTTCTGGTGCCATCAGGCAAAGGAGTCAGGCTTTTTTCAATGGATATTTGCTGGAGGGAGGGGAGCAATTCTGATTCCTCCTTTCTGAACTTCATGTTCCATCTGTAATTAGTGACAGGCTGGGGCAAGCCTGGCTTGCACGAAGGGGAAACCTCTTTAAGGTGGAAGAAATTATTGGCTGGAATTTTATCTCCGTCTCCATTTAAATAAAACACAGTTGATGGGGAACCCAGAGAAAGGACCCAGAAAGAATTGCCTGTGGTAGTGGAAGTACAGCCTAGTGAATGGCTCTCCCCCCAAGCTGCCAAAGCAATGCCATTTTTGGCTGAGTGTGTCTGAGGTCTGATTGAGGCTGCTGGCTCCCAAGAAGTTCAGGTTGGGTTTTGACTTTCTGACTATCCTGGCAAATGATCAAATGCCAGCTGTGGAGGAAGCCAAGGGAGTTTTTGCTTGTGGAGGTGTAGAGAACCTTCCTCTCTTGAAGTCATGCTCAGGGCTCAGCCTGGGACGTGCAGAGCTGGAGCCCAGGAGCCTGGTAGTCCCCAGGCTGTGCCTGTCCTTACAGCCCTTTCCCTTTGTGTGCTCTGCTACCAAGAGACACTGCTGGGGTGATGAAGCAGGCATATCATTAGACTGGAGAGGGCTGGCAGTTCAGTTTGGGACAGGCTGACCATATGACATCCCTTGGGAGTAGTGTCCTACTTTCAGTATCACCAGGAATCCCTATTGTTAGCCTGTAAGTGGAGCCAGGGGATACCCTCCTCTCCTGTTTCTGTACAGTAGTCCCTCAGGCCATGCCACTTGAGCTGATTCATTGCTGGGGTCTTCCTTGTAGGGCTCCCAGTTGTAGATTATTCCCCACCCACAATGAATGGGGCTGTGGTCTTCCCTGTACAGCTCACTGCACTGGAATGAAGGCAAAAAAAAAAAAATAATGCCAAAGCAGCAGGGGAAAGAGAGTGCCAATAAAGATAAATGATTTCCTAATTAAGCCTGGAGACAAGGAGGGGCAAAGAGGACTGTTGAAGCCTTGTGGGAGCCAGAGTGAACTCAAGCAGGCTATACCACCACTCTGGCAGGGGTCTTCGGGCTGACATTTTTAAACAAAGGAAAAAGCTCATTTGACAATGGATCTTGCAAGAGCAATTCCAGATGCCTTGAAGCGAGGACTCTTCTCAAGCACCGGTGTTGTTATAATCACCAGGGGAGCTGCTGCCTTGCTAACTCTCACGATGTCATTATAAGTCTCCGATATTTGGGATTTGGTTTTAGCTGCTGAAGGCACTTTATTGGAGGGGGGTGTGAAGGAGCGCATCTCCTTTGTTTGTTTGCTTGTTGTTTTAGAGGAGATGATGGACATCATCTTGGCCAATGCACCTGGGACTGAACCAGGGAATTTGAGAACTGAAAGGAGAAGCAGTTGGGTCTTGAGCTCAAACAATCCACAAACTTTGCAAGTTGGGGCTCCTGAGAGAGTCATGGAATGGACATTTAATCAAACTTGACTGCATTGTAGCTGCTAACAAGTCACGGTCAGTTGCTGGGCTGCTTCAGCTGATGGACTCTGCAAACTCAGAGGTGGAAGGAGCTTTATGTGCCTGAAATTTTGTGTGGTTTTCCCAGCCATGTTGGCTGCGTACAAAAACAAAATAAAAGTCTCTCTCTACAGACCTTCGCCCACTGCGGTTGCAAAATGTCACAGATTAGGTCGAGGTCCTCACTGAGACCTGAGCTGAAATCCCATTCATCCTGTCTAAGTTAAAATGTTTTACCTTCGGGGAGGAGGGCTGGGGTGAGGGCTGAGGCTGCTGGCAGCTCACCCAGCACAGCACATCACAGACCTGCAGGCATGAATTTACCACGGAGCAGACACTGCTGAGGATCTGTGACATGTACCAGCTGCAGAAAAACTGGCCTGGGGACAAAAGAATGACGTGAGGAGACCCAAAACTTTATCTAGATCTCTTGCACATCCTGTGTACAACCATGGTGGTGTTTCTCAGCAGTTTTGAGCAGTAGTTCCCTGCCCATGTGAAGGTGCCATCCCTTTCCCACGATCTCTGCTCCCCAAAATGCTTTTTCCTGGCATCAGTATTTGCAGCCTGGCTCTGCTCATCTCCATTGCTGGGCTCTGCCCAGGGCTGTCCCCATGACAGCTATGGCACCTCCCTTTCCTTCTTGATTCTTTATAACTAATGTGCTTTGCTTTAAAGCTTCCCTCATGCCTTCCTCCCCAGTTCTGGACATCCCTGAAGTTTTGGTCCTGCCTCTGATTTGCCCAGTATATCACCTCCAAACCAGGACCTCTGTGCCTTTTCCTCAGCAGCACTGGCCCTCTTTTCCCTCCCTGCCACAGAACCAGCTCACAGTTTGGTTGCTGAGGTGGTGAGACCTGGGCACCCCGAGGGTCCTTGTCTCTGTACTGAGGTCACACATGCTTTGGGATAGAGAGGAATCTGTTCCACATTTGGTGCTGGGAAGTCCCTGGCTCTTGGGAATCTGCTCCTGTATGAGATCACAGGAAGCAGGGAAAGAACCTGCTGGGAGCTGGCCTCAGAGTACTGCTCCAGGACCTACATTTTCTGAAAGAAATTAAAATCCTGGCCTTGGGGTTGGAGGAAGCATTCATAGGATGGATCAATTGCCTTGAATTCCAGGAGAAGTGATACACAGGACCCTGCAATGACATCGTGTCTGTGCATCAGCCAGAGCCCAAAACGAAGCTTTTACTCATTTATTGATGTCACACCCTGGCAGGTGCCACAGCCTGGCCTGGCACAGAGAGCAGCAGCAGCACACAGGGATTTGTCTCTCAGCACTGCAGCCACAAAGTCCACTCCAGGCACTGGTGTGGCTGTGTGTCACTGCCTCTGCTGCCCCACACCTCTTCCCATTGCCAGAACAGCCTGGCTGCATCTGAGCCTGGAGGGGGTTGCACAAGTGACCCTGCTCTTTGGAGTGTACTTATCGATCTTGTCCCCTCTTGTTGACACTGCCCAGCCCAGAAGTAACTGGCCCTCACTCTGGGACCAGTGTCAGTGTCAGCTCTGCAGAGTGAGGACTGGGCGAGTCTTCCTCTTAAAATCAGCCTGTCCCAAGCCTGGGCACAGAGAGACCACAGCACTGCTGAGCAGAGAAGGGGCAAATCTGCTTTTCAGGTTAGAACAGCGCTTTAATGTTGGGGAACAGGGGTAGGAGAGAGCAGGCAGAGTGGGTCAGGGGATGGCTGGTCCTGTCTGGGCACTGCAAGGACATTACCTGTCCCCCACCATCCCAGCAGGTCAAGCACAGAGTGGGTTCAGGTGATGGTGTGAGGGGAGGAAGGGAGATAGAGAGGGATGATGGCCAAGCTGAGAACTCCAAACCTTCCTGTCCTTACCCCTCTTATTTGATTGCTTTGCTTGAGGGCATTTCTGTCCCTTCTCCCATTTGTTCTCTCTGTAGCTGATACTGAGCTGGCCAGATGATGCTCTGGAGCACAGAGCAGCCAGCACAGGACACTTGTTTTCCTCAAGCACTGCAAGCACAGCCATCCTGCCCAGCTCTGCTGTGCAGGGAAGAGATTGGGGGGCTGTGCAAGGCAGAGGATGCTCCTGGCTGCTCCTGCCCTGCCAGACGAAGGGGCTTTGCCATGGCCATCCCCACACTGCCCTTGCATTGCAGTGATTCCCTCCCCCTGAATTTATCCCACTGAGTGCTGGGGGCTCCCAGTGTCTCCCCAGAGCCAGTGGGGCTGCCCAGTGTTTGATGGCTGCTGGACAACACTCGTGGTTTGTAAGCTGGATATCCTGAATGGTCTTGCCAATCATTAACCTGCTCTTTCAGGGCAAAAGCAGCTTGGTGAGAGTGCCAGGGCAGCAAGTAGGCACCAATTAAATCTCTGGCAGGATGCAAGCAGTGCATGTTGCAGCAATTGCTGGCACTCCTGCTCTCAGCAGTGCCAGTGTGCTTCCTGCAAACAGAGGGGAAGGGAGTTAATGGGTGACCATAGCAGGGCATCCAGGGTGTCCTTTGCAAGGGTCATGTTTGGGAATTTCCTTTTCCTAGGATTTCAGGTGTGTTTACTATGTGCAGTGCTCTTCACTGACAGTTTCGGGGCCACACATGGGAGTAGTCTCCACGTTCTCTTCATCAGCTTATTCCCTGACTTCTTTGTTACTTATGTATTAGTTACCCTATTTTTAGAAGACTAATAAAGTACTACAACAGTAGTAATCATAGAGCTATTCTTGTCCAGAAGGATGCAGAAGTGGCTGAACTCGCACAGGGAACACGGAATGCTCAGTGTAGGTGTCCCAGAGGCAGCTCATGGCAGCTGCTCTCCTGATCCCATGCTCTGACATGAATGGCCTGGTGAGGAGATGACCTGGGAAGATGGCCCCATTTCCACTTGGCAGTAGGTAAGAGGGGGAAAAATGATTCAAGCTTGACCAAACTGCTGGTGGGAACATGACTGCTGTCATGAGAAGTTCCTCCTTGGCTCAGATGCAGGGCCTGTTTCTTCTCCTCTCACTGCACTGGGGGCCTCAGGGCCTGAGCTCACATTTAGATGTCTAAATTACAGCTGATGAGGACACCCTTCCCAGCCAGAATTTGCCAGGATCTTTGTGTAGGTCCTGGCCAAGGGCTGATCTCCCTGTTTCCCATTGTAGTCTGGAGATTGGCACTGAAGAGGGTGATTTACTCATCTCTCCAAACTGCCCCCTGGGGGACTCTTTTCTCTTGGCCAGAAAGGTATTTTTGGGGATCTTCTTTTGGCCAGGCTGAAGGTCTCCTTGTGAATCCTATCCCTCAGAGCTTGCAGACAGCATATTCCCTGTGGCTCATCCCTCCACTGGCACTACAGGAGATAATTAGTGCGTGGCTAAGTCATATGTGCTGAGGGTCAGGGAAGACAATGAGGCAGATTTCCCCCGGAGTAAAGAGATGTCATCAGAGTTGCACTGCAGCGAAATGATGGCATCTGTCAATGACCCTGGCCCTTTCACTGAGCAAACAGCCCGGGGCAGTGCCTTCCTCCAGAAGAATGGCATGGTCTGGCAGCCAGGCACCCTTGTGAACGTGTAGGGCTCTCCCAGAGCCTGCTGTCCCCAGGAGACACTGCCCAGGATGGAGCCTCCATCCCCAGCTCCTGCGCTCTCTGTAACTCCTTGGAGGCCACTCCTTGGTGTGTCTGTAAAATCAACCCACAGGAGAACAAAGCACCTGCCCTTGGGGACAGCAGGGGGAAGAGCATAACTCTGAAAAGCTGATTTGCAGAGGAGGTTTGTGATATTTCAGGAGACGGTAAAATAGAACAAAACCAGAGTGGTTGGCTTTGGCACACACAAGGCAAGGACTTGTCCCTTTGACATCCTTCAGCTCAGTTCTTCCAGTGCACAGGTATTATCCATGTTAATTAAAAGGTCCATGGTTAATTCTGTGAAGCCAGGTATCTCTCTGGCTGTTTCAGTGCTTCTTGGCATAGGGAAATTCTCTTCACATTTATGCTCCACATGAAACCTGATTCATATCTCCAACCTTCATCTCCTTTCCTCTGAGTCTGTCACCAGCAGATTGTGGAGACCAAGAGGGGCCACACCATTGGCCTGGGCTATGAAAAGCAAGAAAAAGCTCTTGATTTTTCAAGGAGATCTTACAGTCCAGGATAATTTCAACAAATTGTGATGACAAAAATAAGCTCTTTTGACAGTACAAGTCTTGTGCATTAAAACAAAGTAATCCCCTTTGGTTTCACCTTGATGTTGCTGTGCTCCAAATGCCAACATCACTCTTTATTCTGCTCACATTCCTCTCCAGCTGGTAAAAGACCAAATGTCTCTCACCCTGTTGTTGGAGCTGGGCCCTTTTGTGTCACTGGTAACTCCCTAATTCATATCTTTGGGCCTTACACCTCCTTATCTGCAAAAGATCACACACCTAGGTGATATTCTAATGCAGTAGTGGATTTTTCCAGTTGCTCCACCTGGTGAAATGTGCTGTGGATTGAGATTGCCATGCAGCCAATTGTCACTAGAACATCTGTGCTGTGGCAGCTGAAGGCAGCGTGTCCATTGATGCTCTCAGATCTGCCCTGGCAGAGAGCCCCAGTGTGCTGATGTGCCAGAGTGGTGTTTTCTATGGACTCTGAGTTAGAGCCTCGCTCTTCCAAGCTGCTTTCAGCATGTGCTGCCTGCAATGCAGCCTGTCCGAGAGCTGCTTTGTAAAACAAATGGTGTATTCTGGTATTCTGGCAGAGAGCATTGAGACAGCTGGGAGAAAGTAATGGCTGGGCTGGGAGCAGTCTTGGAGTTGCATTCTGGAGCCATCTCACCCTTTTGATGAGCATTTCCACACCTTGCTCTATGGAGGGAGTGGGGAATATGCTCCTGAACAAGGTGCTGCAGCCCAGCAGAGCCCACAGCCCCCATCAGGCACTCATTATGCCTCCCAGCAAGGTGCAGGAACCAACAGCACCGGGCAGCAGTAGGGACTGGATGCCCTTAAATGTCCTTAAATGCCTCTCTCTTGTGCATTACCTGACTCCTGAGGCAGCACAGCAGTGATGCCTAGGGCTGCCACAGGCTGTGCTAAGAGACTTGAGGACATCCAGAGGAGGGTGTTGGACTGGGAGTCAAGGCAGAACCAGCTCTCTTATTTAGGCTCCCATGTTGGAATGTGTTAGCCCAAGTCACTGCACAAATGGGTTAGGGGAGACCTGCAGTTAGAGGGATTCAAGAGGTCTTTGCATACTGTCAACATCCATTTAAGAATTGCTCCACATGTGGCCCCAGCCCATGCAATTGAACACTTGACCGCATCCTGTAAAACAGGGCAGTGCCTGTTTCCTGGGAGCTCTACCAAGTTGTCTCCAAGTGCTTTTAATTTACTAATATAACTAGTGAGATGTTCCTGCTGTGTCCTTGTGCCGTGCCTCCCAGGAGAACAGCTTGTCAGGGTGTTAAAAAGATGCCAGTGTGCTTCTGTGAAGGGCTTCCTATGGACAATGATTTGCACAGCCCAAAGAAAAGTCCTTCTCGGATGACACGTGTGACATTGCAACTATGTCGAAGGCTAATGATTATTTTCCACATAAATGGAATTATATTTGCCTTCAGCAACATCGGCCACTGGGACCTCTTTGTAAAGCTGGCAGCGCTTCCAAGTCTCTAAATAAAGTGACACAGACCTGAGGTAAAAGCTTGGGGTAGAAAGCAGATGGAGATGTTCTCATGAGAGGAGCAGACAGGGTGGGTTTGGATAAGATGGCTAAAATGGAAGAAAATGTAGAAAACCAGAGGGTCTCATGTGGAAGTCCCACTGCGGTCTCATGAGTGTGTTGAAGGCTCCTATAGATCCCTGTTAAACTGGGCAACAAAAGGTTTTGCCTGTTAGTCAGAGCCATCCCGGGGAATGAGTCACAGCCAGTGGGAAAGGCGATGCTCCTTCCCGCAGCGCTGCAGAGCTCTGCCGCAGAGCTGCTGCCTCTCCCACGGAGGAGCAGCACAGCTGGGAGGTGGCACAGGCTGAGAGGTGACACGGGCTGAGAGGTGGCACAGGCTGAGAGGTGACACGGGCTGAGAGGTGGCACAGGCTGGGAGCTGACACAGGCTGGGAGGTGACACGGGCTGAGGAGGTGGCACAGGCTGAGGGGTGGCACAGGCTGGGAGGTGACACGGGCTGTTAGGTGACACGGGCAGTCATCACACCCACCCTCTCCTGCTCTTTCAAGGCACCTCTGTCTGGTGAGATGGGTGTGTGCAGCTCAGCCACATGTCTGTAGTCCACTGGAGTGTGTATTTGGGGGACACAAGGGGCTTGCCCTTTTCTTAGGCCCAGATGAAGCTGCCAGTGATACGTCCAGGGCAATCCCAGGGGTTGGATGTGCAGGCTGGAGAGGGGTGAGTCCCCCTGGGCATCCTGCGTGTTTGTGCTGAGTGTGCACAGGGAAGCACTGAGTACTCAGCATCCCTGCTGAGGAAGGTGCAGAACAGGCATCTCCTCGCCACATCTCTGTCTGGCAGGCAGATCCCGCTGAACAGCAGCAGAGTGGCTTTTTCCCAGTGTGTGTGTGCTGCAGTGCTGGGACTCTTGGTCTCAACCCCTCACGGGACTTTCTGTGTGAATGAGAGCAGTGTCAGACCAAACCACACAACATGCTCAGAGCAGTGGGTTTAGAGGGAGATGTTCACCTAGCAGATCCTGGGAAGGGACTTGTCCAAACCCTATCCAGGCTGGAGTGCCTGTTCAGCCTGCAAGGTCAGGCAGCCCATCCTGTTAAACGGGGGTGACCCTCCAGGCAGCATCCCAGGGCCAGGAATGGTTGTCACTTCACGAGGTCGCTCAGCAATCGAGTAAGAAATGTCTGCTGTACTTTTCAACAGAAAGATTTCCAGACTGCAGTTCAACAAGGTGAAGCTTGAAGATGCTGGGGAGTACAGCTGCGAAGCGGAGAACGTTTTAGGGAAAGACACGGCAAAAGGCAGCCTGAATGTGAAAAGTGGTAAGTGAAGAAGCCAGCAAATGTCTCGAGCTGTCTGCCATTCCACAGAAAGGTTCTGCACATGGTCTGTCTTGTATTTTGTTTCATGCTTTCAGGATATCGAGTAAAACAATCTTGGGAGATAAGAAAAATGCAGCTTAGCATAAATGTTTATCTTTGTTATCTGTCACTGGCAATGTGGTTAATTTACATTTTAAATAAACTCACAGTCTATGTATTTTTTTAAAAAGGGGTAAGGAGGAAAGAAAGCTGGTGGGCTTGATGTTTTCATTTTTTAAAGAATTTCTGAGAAGCAAAACTCACCAGAAGACAAGTAATTAGACCATAGCTTCGTGATGAGTGAAGTTGCTTCTGGTTTTCATCCTAGAATGTGTGCTCCATCTCTTAGAGCTCAGCGGATGGAGTCTGAGGTTAGGTGGTTTTATTATTATCATGGTCATAATAATTATATTGCTTAACACGATGGTTTGGATGCACCCTCCGGCTCAGAAAGCCCCTACAGTGGCTGCCAGAAGCTGGGAGGGCACAGCTAGGGAGGGGCTGACTATTTCCTAAGCTCTTCCTCCTGCCATTCACAACAGGCACTGTGGCAGCCTGGGCTCAGAGCACTGGGCTCTGGCTCTGGGCTTTGCTGGGATACAATTTTTTGTTCTCTCACCAGCCTTATCCCAGTGTGAGGGAAGGTAGCTTTCTCCTGCTGCTTTCTGGCAGTATTTTCTCTCTTAACCTCAGCGTGTTTGCCATCCTGAATCTTTTGTTCTGTGAAGCTGCATTGTCACACAGCCTCCCCCTTGGTTATCCTGCCTGTTCAATCCCAGTGCTGGCAGAGTTGGAGGAAGGCCACCCATGCTCATCCCTCCCTGCCTTCATCCTCCATGTCTGTGAACTCAGCCCTGCTGGGTTTATTTCCAATTGATAGGAAAAGTGTCCTGAGTAAGAAACTGAGGCAGTGCTTTATTTTTTTTCCTCTGGCTCATTCTCTGGCTGTCCCAATCCACATAAACTGCTCCTGTTTGATGGGAGCTGCATGTGCAACCTCCCTGTCTGCCTCCTCTGCTGCCCCTTCCCCATCACCAGCACCCCCCTGGCCAGAGGAGGAGTGTGGTTGAGCAGTGCCTGCTGCAAGGCTCTGACCTGCACACCATGATTGCCAAACAATTGGGTATTTAAATCCACCAACACAAAGTGTAAAACATAAACAGGCTAACATTCAAAGCTGTTAGTTTAGTTATTTTCTGCTAGCTTTTGCATCTTTTTCTTGTAGCTCAAGTTCTCAGACATTAATTGCGGTGACTTTTTATAGTCAGTGCTACTCCTTTCAACTACATTAACCCTTTAACTCCCTCATGAATTTTGGTGTCAATCATAATAATGGGAAATCTTATCAAAAGAAAACAGGAAGTTGAGAGGTAAAAGAGACTAGGTATTGGCAATTGGATGTGCCAGGTAAATGCACATCTGGGGGACTGCAACCTGCAGGAAGTCACACTGTGTGGCAAGCACCACTCACAGCAGGGATGGGCTCACATCTGAGCTGCCCAGAAATGTGTTAAGACCCAAAAAACCATGAAAGACTCACAAAGATCTCGCTGTGGATGTGGTGCATTCCCTGCCTGGATGAATCCATGCTCTCAGCTGCCTTGCTCCTCTGCCCTTGGCTCTCTGCTCAGCTGCAGGCACACCTTGCTGCTGTTTGCAGGGCACTGCCAGGACAGCAGGGACAGCTGTAGCCCCCTGCAAAGGCAGCCGAGGTCATGGTGATCCCTGGAGGCTTTTTTGGCCCTGTTACCCCTTTGCATTCTTCTTTCCTCTTTCCCCTGGAGCTACCCAGAGTTAAGCAGCCTTCCTCAGTATGCAGGAGCTGTCCTGGAGTATTCCTCTTCCCTGACTGCTGGGCCTTCTTGGCGTCTTGTGAGCTTTCTTCACTTCTGCAAGCTCCCTTCTTGTGTGATATGAGAAAACTCCTCAGGGCATCTGAATCCACACGTGTGTTGTCCCCTGTTTCTTCTCTCCCAGGCTCCTTAGCACAGATCCTCTTGTGGCTTCCATTGCAAAGTGTTCTTTGCTCTATTGCAATACCACTTTTCAGTTTCAGAAAAGCAGCTTTTCAGCCATACAGATCTGTTGCAAGTCACCAAAACCACCACATCTTTAGAGAGAGAGAGAGAGTGGCTGCAGAGCAGAGACAGGCATTAGAAAATGCCCATCAGCCAAACCCCCACCTCATCCCTCCTCTACAATTCCAGTATTTCCACAAAACTCCCAGCTCAGAAATAAATGCTTTTGCATTGAGAAACTTTGTGAGGGTGTTTATTTCTGAGGGAATGCTTCTGGACTTAGTCAAAATATACTGTGCTTTGGTTGTGTTGCAGATTTTTATGACTTTGAAGTAAATTAGATGCTTTCTTAGAAAAATGTCCCATTTCCCAGTTCTCATTATTGAATAGTCTAATGTTGATATCACAGGGCCATGAGGACACAGGTGAGACGTGACTGTTTCAGATTCTTTTTTTCCTCAGAAAATTTCTAGGCGTCTCCTCAACTGCCCGGCCCATTATTAAACACTGCAGGAAAAAAAAAAAAAATCAAAAAATTCTTTCTGCTTCTAGCTTTTTGTGGTGGTCCCACCCCTGTGTCCAGCAGGCAGGCTCCTGGGGCTTTCTCCTTTGTGCATCCAGAGGGTGTGAGGAGCTCCTCCAGAGGTGCTGGTGCTGCCAGTGGGGTTGAGTAGAGCTGGTGTCTGTGGGCATTGGGGTTCCCAGTATCCTGGTTAAAAAAGAGGAAATCACTACCTGTGCTTGTCTCCCCTACTGCCTGGGGCCCTGGCCTTCATCTGTTCCATGTTCCTCCACCTCTTGTACAGGAATTAATTTGTGCTACAGAACTTCATGTGCCCGTGGGATGGAGGCTCTTCAGAAAATCCCACCTTTTCTTCAACTCCACATTTTCCCCACTGTCATGTCCTGCCATCCCATCTTGGCACTCTTGTGGCCATCAGGGCTCAGAAAACCTCCCACAGTTTTGCTCCATCTCCTGCCAGGTGAACCCTCTTTGTGCCTCTTTGTGGTGACACGAGGCCCTTCACAGGGAGGGGACATCGTGCCCTGTGCCATCCCCTGCAGGGACACTCCTTGTCCTGCCTGTGTCACCCCAGTGCCCTGCCCTAAACCAGCACTAACACCTTGGCAGCCCCCAGCCTGTGTCCCCCAGCAGCACCTGCCCCTCTGCTCCTCCCCACAGTAGCTAAGCCCACCCTGCTCTGCTCAAAAGAGATATTTTGTTCACTACTGTCTTACCTTAATTTCCCCAGGAACAACGAAAGCACCACAAGTCTTACCAGCCTCAGAAACTAAAATAGTTGTTATGGAAGAAGAGTGTAAGTACCTCTCCCCCACTCCCCCCATACAGCTGCTTTCCCCTAATTTGTTTGTTATTATGAGACATTTTGCATAAATGCTTTATTGCCTCCTGGAATCTTCTTTAATTACTCCTTCTGTCTGATTTTTCCCAAAGCCACTGATCTTTCCTTCCCTAGATCTTTAAAAGAAATCTGATTTATACTGCTGGTGTCTATCTTGGAGAGGGAGAATTTGATAACTATTGCAATGGCAGCTTGAAGAACATGCTACTTAAAATTGCAATTGAAGTTTAAGCATTCTCATCTCTTTCAGTACATGGAATTATTGATACTTGCAAGATGTGCTTGTTATGGCCTTTGATTTAACAGGATTTTCTTTTATCGCTTTGTTTTTGTGTTTGAGTTTTTTCTTTTTGAGGATAGTTGATAAAACCAAAACAGGATGTAGGAAGTACAAGAAAAAAAGGCATGAGTCTTCTAAGCATAGTAATAAGGAAATTGCAGAAAATCCATCAATGCCCTGCCATCCCGTTTTTTCTGAGTCTCCAGAAAGCAAGAACAGATTTCCCCAAATGCTTAATTTGATTTAATGTGGCTGAAATTCTTTTTAGCATTCCCTCCTATTCAGTCGTCCCCAGAGCAGTAGAAAATGGGCACAGAGCAATAAAAATCAAGGAAGGGATACAAGTGTAGATTAGAATCCTGGTGCCTGGATGTTGGCTCAGCAGTTTGTGGTGGAGGGGGTTATGTTTGTGTCAGGGGGTCTCTCCCCAGTGGGAGCCCACCAGGATCCTGGCAAAAACCCTGGGAAGCCAGAACCAGGCAGGGATTTTGGGATCTGTGCTGTGTTTCCATCCCAGCTGCAGATGCCCAGAGCTGAGAGCACAGCTGGCTGTGCCTCACTGTTGGCAATTCTGCCCTGCAGATTTTATGGGGATGTTTCCTCCTTTGAAAGCTTAGTCTTTTATGTTCTTAAAAGAAATCTGATTGCAGCCACAGCAGGCACTGGCCAGGTATTCTTTAAAAGCTTTTCTGATTAGAAAACTGCACTTAAAATGTGCTCTTGTGTAGTGCTGAGCCTTGCACTGCACTAGAGACACCAAGCTGAGATACAGCATCATTAATGCCATGGCCACACCATCCTTCCCCAGGATTTTTCCTTTGTTTTCACCAGAAGAGATCCATGCTACTTATTTGCATCACATTAGATAAATGCTATTTTCTTAAAAGCCAAATCTCAGAAAGGAAACACAGAAATTTCCCCTTTTGGAAAACTTTCCTCTGTGGGTCATCACTGTTTTGTTCTTTTTCTCTGATGATGGGACGAGATGGCAAAGTCCCCAGAGTTAAAGTTGTAACTCACTTTTTCCTTCACATTCCTTTTTTGCAGTATCTCCCAAGTGTTATCTGAATACCTCAGAATCTCTCTGATTTTTGTGATGATTGATGCTGTATCATAGAATTGTGTGCAGCATATGGGGAGGTGATGAAGATGTGAGGTGGGATGATCTGGAGAGCAGACAAGTATCTCATTCTTGTAAAAGTCTTGCATTTCTTTTCAATATCTGCATTCAGAGTCACCTGTAGGTTGTCCCACTCTCATTGTTTCACTGAAATCTTGTCAATCACTTGCTGGATTTTAAACACTGATGCCCCATTACCTGGTATGTGAATAGCATGAGGTTCCACGTGGTGCAGTAGCCTCATTCATGGTGAAAATTTGACTTTGTTTTGTGCTTGTCACAGGCTAAGGTTGTGCAGTTGGGTGGTCACAGTGGCTCAGCTCACAGGCAAGAACTTGCAGGGATGTGGTAACTTGATCGTGTGCCCTGCTGCAGAGAGAAAGGTCCTTTATGCTCATTTCAACATCCAGAAAATCAGAATGGTAACGTGATCCTGGCACGGTGCAGCTGAGGAGCTAAACAAGGCTCAGGAGTCTGTGGCTGTGTTGGGTAAACAGGATAGGAACAGTGTCAGCATTTAGCAGAATTCTGGTGCAGGCAGAAATGGAAGAAGCAATCTGGAGAGCATTCTGAGATGGAAGGTTTATGCCAGAAAAAGATATTAAAACCGTCTCAAAGTTTAATTTTAAAAAGGTAAGATAATGTTTGAAGTCTCTGAGAAGGTCAGGTAGGTAATCCCTTGTGCCTGTTTTCTGCTGCTGAGTTCTCCTCTAGCTCCTTCCCTTGACTTCAACAAGCAGGTGAAGCCCTGAGGGCAAGGAGAGGACAGAGGCCAGGTGGAGGAAGCGTGGTTTGGATACTGTCAGGATACAGGAGGATGTGCCAGCGGTGGGCAGGGGCTCCAAACCAACGTGTGGATCATTGCAGCTGCTCACCTGGACTCTGCTCGTGCTCCTTGCTCACTCTGTAGCTGGGGGAGTGCCTGGGTGAGTGCTTTTTCAGCCTCTGAGGGCTGTCAGTGCCTTTGGCTGAGGGTGCTCTGCAGCAGAGAGGGGCTCAGGGTCACAGGAGAAGGTGAAACAGGGAGAAAGAGCAGAACAGGCAGTGCTGAGTTGTGCTGGGAGCAAGAGGACTGGGGGTAATATGAAGCACCTGAATGAAAGCTGGGCTCTCTGGGTTTAGTTTTGGGGCCTTTATTTCATCTGCTAGGGATCACAGGCCCGCCCTTGAGTCCCTCTAGAGACCCCTGTGGTAAGGGTAGCTGAAACAGCCCTTTTTTTCTCCAGTTAAGTCTAACTCTCCACACACCAGTTTGGGTCCACAGATTTCATAGCTGTCATCTTGGTGATGCCATTGGACTGTTTGCAGCCTCACTGGTGTAGGCTCGTTGAGGCAATCCCTCTCAATTTAATCCCTTCCCTGATGCCTAGCTTGGCTGGGTGCTGGAAATGTTCTCCTCACTTTGTGTCTGCCAGGTGAGCTCAGCCTGATGGACCTGCACGATTGCAATGGCTGTGCTGTGCTTTGTGGGTTTCACAGGAACATGTGCTATGTGGTTGTGGTTCTGTTGCCTGGGAAGGCTGACCTGGAACAGAGACTAGACAGAGCAAAAGAAATAAAATAAGTATTTATTGAAAGGATTCACCTTGGGCAGTGCAAGAACCTGGCTGGGGCCACACCCAAATAAAATCCAAGGTGGATCCTGGTCACGAGTTTTACACTTTTATAAGTTTTGGTTCATCTACACATTGGGGTCAATGATCCACCCACAGCCCCAGGCTATGAAGTCTCAGCCCCTGGCTTGCCCCCTTTCCCTCGCTGTTGTTTCTGCTTTTTGGGTCCCAGTTGTCCTTGATTCTCCAGCTAGAAAGGAATTGTTTTGTCTGACTCCCCTGTGAAGAGAACTCACTAACACCTAATGTGAAGTTTCAGAGTTACACACTAAGCAGCAGAGATTCTGGAAAATAGAAAAGCTAAAACCCAAGGCATCAGTTCAACCAACCCCCCAAACCTGCTCTCAAATGCAGTCTGGCATGGCCCTTACTGGGTGACCATGGCAGATCTGCTGTGAGCTGGCTCAGCTCAGGTCAGGTCAGTCCCTGGCTCTCCTGGAGCTACCAGAGCTGCAGATGTGAGCACAGTGCTCTGGGTTTGGAGCTGAAGGGTGTCCAGCCAGCCCAGAGCACAGGCTGAGCAGACAGAAAAACAGAGCATTTTCAATATTAGACTAAAAATAAGTCCTGGCGTGGTCTCTGCTCAGATAATTGAAAGCCCATTGCTGGAGGTGTGGTTGTGATTGAGCGGAACCTGCACGCACGCAGCACAGAGCCCTGAGGTGAACGTGGTGATCTCACTTCCAGTCTGCAGAGAGCTGTGTGGTGCCTGGCAGCTGTCAGATCCTGCTCCTTGCTCCTTTTGCACACTGTGTATTTTTTAAGTAGCCACACAACTGCCACTCCAGGTGTGGTGTAGAGACAGGCAGTGACTCTAAAGGCAAAGAGGGGCAGGATGAAGTGTGGGGTGGGACCTGATGTCCCCTGGGAGCACTGAGGCTGAGCCCAGCCTTCAGAACTGGGCTCTGGACCAGGGGATCTGCTCTTCTGGCTCCATCCTGGGATCCTGGTGTGTTGCTTCACTTCTTGGGCTTCAGCTGCCCTGCCCGCGAAGCATTCACGCTGGCATTGGCTCTGTGAAAGGATTTTTAGGTTGCTGAACAAATCCCCTCATTGAAGTATCATGTTGCTGCTATTACAATTGATGATGGGGATTTGGGAAAATGAAATGCTGCACTGCTGTCATGTGCATTTTCAGACCCCTGTGGTAGAGAAGAGCATAGGAAGGGCTCCCTCGTAAAGCTGCAGAGATCATTCCAGGGGAGCAACTAGAAGCTTGGCAATAACACAGGACTTTGCCCCTGCAATAACTGCCTGTCCCATGGAAACAGGCAGCCCCTGAGTGCTCAGAAACCTTGAAACTTGTTTCTTTAGTGAAGCCCCTGAACAGTGCAGATGGGAGAGGTGGGGAATGCAACCTGTGCTGTTTTGATCAGCAGCATCTGATACTCCAAGATGAGTGCCTTGCAGTCTGGTATTTGTATATTGGGATGAACTCCTAGTCTGCAGCTATTGATCCTAATGATCCCCTCGGGAACTGGAAACATAATTCCAGCAGGATCTATTTCAATAAAATGCGGGGGTAAATATTTGGTCATTTCCAAATGAATAAACACACAGGAGCAGAATTTTTATGAGCTCCAGAGTCCCCAGTCTGCCACCAGGCAAGCCCCAGTGTGCACAGGCCCTTCTGATTTTATGTACAGATAGCAGTGGAGAGCATCCAGACTCTGCTCAGGTTTATTGAGAGAGGAGGTGTCATATCAGACACACAGAAATCTGCCACAGAGGGAATGGTGAGGATCACCAGCCCCTCCATGTATTAATCAGTGTAAATCATGGATTTAGTGTGGCTCACTCCAGGATTACAGCACTCCAACCAGGGAATATCTTGGCCAGACACCTTCTCATCCATGTTCTTCTAACAAGCAGTTGGATGAACTCCGTTGAGAGGAACCTCAGCCATTCTGTGTTTTATCAGTAAGTACATGAGGCATATACAGAGCAGGCAATCTGTATACACTCCCCAACCAGCTGAGTTCATCTGTCTAACTGAATGTCTAAATATTGAGAGAATAAAGTGTCTATACTCTATGAACCCACCAGCCAAAGTTATTTATAAAGAAGAAAAGGAGCGGCGAAACCATCGCTGTCTCCCTGCTCTCCTCGACAGTAGCTGTAGTTCGTGAAAAATTAATTTATAGTCCAAGCTGCATTAATTAACTCTTTGCAGGGGGAGTGTTTCACCAGACTTCTGAGAACAGGCTGCTGAGCTGCCTGCAAAGGTTAAGTGACGTGCATGGCAGGAATTGTGTAAGAATCCCTGCACAATCATTAATGGCCTTTCTGCGTGGATGGCTTGTGGGAAGGGAAGTCCACCTGGCACAGTCACTGCCCCTGGCTCTCTTCTCTGTTGCCCTGTCATTGATGATAGTCCAGAATAACTGAGGCATGTGGTGGAAAACAGACTCTCTGAATGACTCCAGTGCTCTGAATCTCTCATGTGTTTATGCTGCTCTGTCCTCACTGGCTGGGGCAGCAACAATAAAATGTGGCTGCAGATCATTCACAAACACATCAAGAGGCTGCCCCCTTTTCCCTGTCCTCACCTCCTCACTCCCCTCTTTTCTTCACCTCCTTATTCCCCTCTCTTGGTCCTCCCTCCTGCTTTGTTCTCAGTCCTGGGGCTGAAGACCAGCTGGAGGTCTGACCTGCTGATGGGTGAGGAGTTCCAGCCCTTCTCTCACCCTGCAGGGGCTTTCTGGCCACTTTGCCACTGTGTGTCTTAGGGGCACCTCCTTTACTCCCACTGGTCAAAAGGAAATGCCAACACTTGCTCGCCTCATGCACACTCCTGGTTTTCTGCTTTTAATTTAAGTTCTTGGGGAGGTTCTTGGTACATGACTGGTGTTGCTGCACAACCCCCTCATCAAGTCCCACTGCCTCCATGAGTCCTGTTCCACTCTGCTACCACCCAAAACTGCTCCCTTGCTTATTCAGTTCTCCACTCATCTCAGCAATTTTACAACTTTCCGAGTCATTTGGGATAGATGGAGTTTTGTTGGAGGCTGAATGAAGGACTTATTCTGCCACATCAGCCAATGGGGGTTAAAATCTGCCTGGTGTTGTACAGCAGTTAATGTGAAATAGCTGTGGAAAGTAATTTCTGGATCACCAGGCACAGCTGTGTAGTGTTTGGCACAGAGGTGAAAGTACCTGCAGGGCTGTAAATAAACTGTATGTGAGGTTCACTTTACCAATGTCCAACATCCCAGATGACTCTGGACCAGACATGCAGTTGTTAAAGTGTTTGCAGTGACCCAGATTGATGGGGAGTAGAGATAAACACAAAGTAACTTGTGAATCTGGGAATTACCCCACTAGTGTGGTGGAAACCCACTGAAATCTTGCTTGGCATCATCCTTTGGGGTGCTCCTGTGTGATCTGCAGCCACAGGGTGTCAGAGGTCCTGCTGCAGCCCAGGCACAATTAAGTGAGACATTTTGCTTCCCTTTGTCTTCTCACTAGAGCTTGGCAGGTCTCTCCATCCCTGCTCCCTAAATAGTTGCTCTCATGAATGTGAAGCCCCAGCTGCAGCAACATCCCAGGGTGATCAAGCACCATGGAAGGCTCTAGACTGCCACACAGCAGTGAGATTTCAGGGTTATAAGAGAGAAATATCTGTATTCAGTACATCAAACCTAAAAAAAAAAAATTATGTATTCCTATGACTGGAATAAATATCCCACAAATACCATGTATGCAGTATGGTTTCACTATTTCCAAAGAGAAAAACAGAACCAGGGATGACCCAAAAAAGAATAAAAAGAGATCATTGCTTCTCAGCTAGGGAAGGAAATGCTGGCTGTGCCTGTGATGTCACAGGTAGCATGGGGGAAACAAGTGGGGGTAATTACTTGTTTTTTCTAATACAAGAGCCAGGAAAGGGCAGGTGAAAAGAATCAAAATGGAGATGTGGCCTTACACGCTGTGTGCATAGCACTGGAGCTCTTGTCACAAATATTGTGGATACTACAAGATTAGATTTGTTCAAACAGCAACTAAACACTGATGGAAGAATCCAACAAAGGCCACTAAATGTGACATCACTGTGGCCTGCCTTGGGCTGTCTCTGAGCTGCCCATCCTGGGTGGCCTGAGGAGGATTATCATTGTGTGCTTGTGCTGATCTTTTTTAAGCTTTGCCACTGTTGGGGCCAAGGCAGGGCTTTGGCTTGAATGGTCTTATAGTCTAGAATGGCTTCATTTCCCGATGCTCTCATCTCAACAGGAAATTGCCTCTCTGTGGCGTTTGCCACATCTCTGTGCTGATAATTGGACTGGAGTAATAGGATTCCCTGTTTCAGTTTTAAAACACTGTGCTTCTTTGGGATAAAAGGCAAGGTACTTGCAGGAAACAGGGTTTAAAGGATAATGACATTGGCAAGATGCTTCTAGTAGAGGTGATCAACCACGTATTTTTCTGACAGGCACAGCTCCACTGACAGCTCTCCCCTAGAAGTGCCCAACATGCCCAAGCCTCAACCATGTCAGGCTCTTTTGTACCTGTTTAAAAAGGTTAAAACTTTCTGTGGGATGAAGATCCCATGCAGTCTCTGGCTGATGAGCACTGTAATCCTCCCTGGTATCACATCACACAGCACTGCATCTTCCCATCCACCCTTCTTGGTGGGTTGGGGATTTTCTTCTCTGGGGAGGTTTCTGGGCTCTGTTTTCAGTTCTCCCTCTCTGCCCCTTTCTTGCTGTGTGCCAAGGTTTGCTCCAAAATCATTCCCTGTAGGGTTTATGATGTGAGACTTTGCCAGATGGATCGTTTTGCTTGCTACCAAGTGGTATTTGATGGTTTCAGGGGTGACAGCTCCCTGCAGCCTGTGCTTGTTCTTCATCCACATGCCTTTTAATTTGCACCAGCTTTTTGGTAATGAAGTTTCAGTGCTCCCTGATCTGATGGTACACTTACAAAGACCCACACTTATCAGGGACCCACAGCTCTCCTCTCCTGAGTAGAAATGTGCTACTATCTTGTACAGGTATAAATTATAAAGTCTTGTCTGTATAATGAGTCTGCATTCCCCAGATAAATTACACAGACTCAGAATGGCTTTGGCTTTTAGCTACCATTAATCTTAACTGGGAGGGAGTGCTGAATTTCCTGCAGAAGTGTGGGATTCAGATTTTTGAAAGAGTTTCACTGGAGGCTTGGTCAAGCCATCCTCTGCTCCAACACCCCAGTGAGTGCACACTGCTGCCCACATTTGGCTCCCAGCTGGCTGGCAGGACATGCCCTCAGGGAGCAGCTGCTGTCCCAGGGCTCTGAGCATTTTGGGTCTCTGCTGGAGTGTTTTCCATGTCTCGTTAGCAGAGCACTTTGGGACAACTTGCTGTGCCCTGGATAACTGTGAAAAGACAGAGCCAGAGGCAGTGGTTATTCAAGGCAAAGCATGGAAATAGCTCTGCTCTGTGCACAGCCCCAGCCTGTCAGTCAGTGGGAGGCATCCACTTCCTTATGGGAATGGAAGACAATGGATGGGACAGCACATGGCTTCAACCAAGCTGAGCAGTGAGCTTGGCCCTGCCCTGAGCCATGCACAGGTAACAGGGTGGGCTGCTCCAGCTGGGCACAGCCCAGTGGGAATCTCCTCCTTCAGAGGAGTGCAGAGAATCCCAAAAGTCTGACATCCAGAACAGGCTTGTCTTCTGTTCTGTGCATCACCCACAAGTGAGAGGCTTCCCAAGGTGCTGGGAGCACTCCTTGGTCTGGGAGAGCCCAGATGTTCCCAGCAGTGCTGGGCTGCAGCTGGAGCTGGGAATGCAGCCCTTGGCTCTGGCTGCAGCCATCCCTGTGGTTTGGGATGAGCACAGGGGCTGCCCAGGAGTGGGGAGCAGCCCTGGATCCCTCCAGGACAGGCCATGGATTGCCCTGCTGCTCCTCCTGTGGCTCTGGCTGACTCCTGCCTGCCTCTGGTTCAAGCTTTCATCCCCAAATCCTGTGTCAGTGAGGAGTTTCAGTGATGGTGTCACTAACCTCTCCTCTTGTTCATGCTTTGGAAAACAGGATGGAGGAGAATATCTCCTCAGAAGCCTTGACTACAGCATAAAAGGTGGTGCAAAGTAGGCAGCAGCCACATTGCTGGAGGTGTAACTGTGATAGGGTCTGAGCAAGGTGGATAGTCCAGGAAAGGGAACTTTTTAGTAAGGTTAAGTATTCAGTTGTAAAGAATCCATTCTTTTTAGTGCCCAGCACTTCTTAGACTTATGTGAAGATGGTTCTGCATTCCCCAGAGCTGCTCACCTTCTGTAACCTGTATCAGTGCTCTAACAACTGATACTTTTTCCTTCCTAGAAGCCTTTGTTTTACCTTTGGAGACTCTGCTTTGGGCTGTAAGCTTATCAAAGTCTCCCAGAGACAGGAATTACAGTGAAATTCTGCAGACTGCCTTCAGGTTTTCTTGTTGCTTACAGCACTGGAAAGCTTTTCTCTAGAAAGAAGTTTAGATTTGGGAAAGCACCTATATCCCAGGAAACTTGAGTCGTGCTGGCTGCCTCCCTTGAAGGATGAGCTGGGGCTGGCTGACTTAATTTCTGCAGGGTCTGTTGGGGCAGCCCAGCTGTGGCAGGACAGAGGAATGCTCAGGACAGGGGAGGGATGGATGGAGCTGTTCTTTCTTGTGCCAGACCTGCTCCTGGCTCTGAAAACTCAGCTGGCAGAGGTGTGGAGCAATGCAAAGTCGCCTGCAGCACCTCTGGGTCTGGGGTCAGTGTGCTGGTGTTCTCAGGACTCAGCAGCACATCACTGTGACTCTGCAGCTCCTTCCTGCCCTCCTGCTTGCTGCTGGCACAGCACTCCGGGCATGAGGGAGGGGCAAGGACAGGGGGAAAGGGGCACTTCCCTACAGCTTGCCAAAAAAATGATCTTGTACCACATGCTGGCTGCTTGGAGGAAGATGAGTCTTCAACTCCTCATTCACTTGGCCCCTTTTCTGGGAAAAGAAGGGTCAAGCTGCAGCCCTGGGACCTGAAGGTGGGTCTGAAGGCACAGGCTAAGGTTTGTAGCTCTGGGGTTTTTACTTTGGCAAAGGAACTCGTAGAAAATCATCTAAGGAAGCAGAATTGCCCAACAAGGGAAATAACAATATATCCTTTTTGTGTGTGTTTTTGTTTCCCCCTGCAGTAACCACAACTCTCTCCTCCTGGTCCGGGCATGCCAGAAAATGCAACGAAACAGCCAAGTCCTATTGTGTCAATGGAGGGGTGTGCTACTACATCGAGGGGATTAATCAGCTGTCGTGCAAGTAAGTGAGTGGAGTTCTTGTGTCAATATGGAAATTTCTTGGCTGAGGGAGAGGAGACCTTTGTGCAAGTGCCGGAGTGGGGGGGAGCTCTGAAATTCTCCTGGCAGTTGCAGTTTGAGCTGTGCAGGTTCAGAAAGGGGCACTCGAGGGGCAGGGGTGGGGGGGCAAGGATTTGTATTTTCCTTTTTCGTGTGCGTGTCTCTGTTCACTTTTCCTGGCTTTTCTCCCTCTAAGAATATGTTTGTCCTGGCTGTTTCTTTTCCCTTTCTCCCCTTTCTCCTCTGCAGCTTCAGGGGAATTTGGGTCCCTTTTGCTCTCCCTGAGCTGACACATCCTGTCCTCCAGTCAGGGGGATTTTCGGGGGCACAGCCTCCTCCCTCTCCCTTGTCTGGAGGGGTCCCTCTCTGAGACCTTCCCTGACCTCTCCTGTACCTCATGGGCCCAGGGTTAACCCCCAGCTGTTCCCCTCTCTGTGCAGCTTTGTGACCACTGTGGGGTGTTTGTTTCCCCCTTCAAACCCGCAAGAAAAAACCAGAGACATGTACTAAGTTATCCTTAAAATGAGCTTTGAAGAGTTTGAAGTGGGGCTGCACAGCCTGAGGGATGTGGAATGGGATGTGAGATTTTTTCACTCCTGGTTCAAGGCCAGAAAGGCCAACAGCATCTCACACCTCACCCCCCAAGTTTAATAGTACCTGTGGATAAGCTGAGCAGTCTGATTGCCAGTGCTGGAGGTGCAGGTACCCAGAGCTCACCTGTACCTGCCCCTGGGCTCCTGCACAGTGAGCAGGAGGTGGTGCCCTGGGTGTGCATTCACTGAGCAGATGGAATCTGAGCTCACCTGGTGACCCAGGCATCACTGCCCAGCTTGGAGAAGCCCAGAGCTGACAATTTTCTCCCTTTGGAACCCAGAGACCTCTCAGTGGAGACACACAGCCAAAGGGGCTTACACCTGTGGATGGCAGCCCAGCAGCACTGCAGGATGTGATGCTCATCAGGTACCTCAGCTCCTCAGGCCTTGGAGGACACACCTGAACCCCTCGTGGAAAGCCTGTGGGCTGGATCATGCTGAGCACAGCTCCTCCCTTCTCCCAGTACTCCTTTGTTTCAGCAGGGAGCAGCAGAAAAGGCCGTGTGGAAACGCATCCTGCTGAGCTCTTGTGCTCTCACTTTGCAGTGCAGGGTCAGCTGTGGTGGAAGGAGCATCTCCCAGTTCTCCCAGACTCACTCCTTAAACACATAAAGAGCTGAGTAAGACAGAAACCAGAAGCTGTGGCTTCCACATTTCCCGTGTTTATGGAGTGGGAGCAGTCCTTGTTCACCACAGCCCTGTGCTTTATTGGAGTTGTCACTGCCATTGGCTTCTTGGTGGCACCATGGGCTTGTCTTGTCAGTGTTCCCCACAGGAAACAAGGGGGAAGCCTCATGTGATGGTTAAAGTCACAGCCACCATTCTGGGGTAGCTGTAGCCCAGGAAGCCCCAGAAATTCCAGTCTTTCCATCCTGGGAAGGGCTGAACCCTTGAAGTCTGGAGGAGTGTATGAATCAACATCTGTAAGCAATGCGGTCATGGCAGAGGCACAGATTTCAAGGCTATTTCTTCTGGGAAGAGCCTAAATTCAGATCAAGATTGAAATGGGATCAATTTCTAATTGCAACAAGAGTTACCTAAACTCCTATCATACATAAGAATCACTTTTTCCTAATGAAGGATACTGTGGTAGTTGCCAAACATCTTCAGCAGACTGTTTTAACCAAAGTCATTCCAGCCTCATGAAGAAACAGCCTGCCTTCCAACCAGGCTGTTCTGACAGCTGATCAACAGAGGGAATGCTCAGTGATGGATTCCACTAAGATTTAATGTGCCACACCAAACACACCTAATTATTTCATACCATTTGAAAGCCTGAATTCCTCACTTTGCAGATGGTAAAATGTTATCCTTTTCTGATGAGTTCCAAGGTACCAATTGCTAAAACCAGATGGGAGCTGAGCAGGTGTGTGTGGAAGGGCAGGAGAGCGTTACCCAGAAGGAGGAGCTGGGAAGGTCTGCACTGTCACTGCTCCACTGCCAGAAAAGGTGGCTCCATGTTCACAGAAACCCAGGGGACCCGAGTGCCTTCCACACAGCACAGCCACTTCTGATCTCACTGCTTGAGGAGATCTCTGGGTGTTCATTCTCCTTGGGTGTTTTTATCATTAAATCTCAGACTGAAGATAAGAAAACCTGGCTTTTGAAGTGGTGTAATTTTAGAGTTTCTGGATTCTGGAGGATGATAGTTATTGAGGAATGCAGAAGCATTTGAATTGAAGAGTGCTTCCCATAAAATGGCTCTCCCAATGACAAGGGTGATTTTTGGGGAAGATGCTGATGCATAAACAGACTTCACCTTTGCCTGTAAGCAAAGAGCTGATATGTTCCACGTTGTGCCAAGAGAGGAGATGTGCTGCTGTGGTTTGTGAGAGATGCAGGAGGAGAAAGGAGAGGAGGCAAAGATTCAGGCTTCGAAGTTCATTTCTGATCTCTGCAACAGCAGCCTTGGCCCTCCAGCCCCACTGTGTCTCTGAGCCAGAAGCATGAAGAGATCATTGGGTTCTGCTCACAACCTCTTCAAATGCTTTGAGGATCAACAAGAGCCACGTGAGCAGCTCCAGCCAGCGCAGCACGTGTCCATGTGCTGTTTCCATGTCACTGTTCCAGTCAGTCAGCAGGGCCTTGGGGGATCACCTGGACCCCTGTGCCAGCTTGCAGCCCTCCCTCACTGAATGCTCAGGGGATTCTACCCCCCCAACACTCATGTGGAGTGTTTCCAACACCAGGTACCCAGAATTTTAGCGTGCTGTTGTTCACTGCCTGCCACCATCCTGCAATCGGCTTCTTGGAGTGGGTTCCATCCCTGCAGCTGTCCAGAAGCACAGGAAATCCTTCCTGTAGATGTTCCCCCTGGCAGTCTGGACCAAAAACAGCAGATGAGTTCTCAAATAATTTCTTCTCCTGATGTGGTTCATGCTCGATTTGCAACAAATATCTCCTAAATTGGCAGCTGGCCTTTTATTATTATTTTATAACAGGCTTCCCAGAAACATGTTCCTCCTGGTCTTTTAAATCCTGAGGAACAAAGTATTTGCTTGTAATCCCACTTCCTCCCTCCCTTTTTAATACACTTCAGATAGAACTTGGACAAAGCATTTTCTTCACTGAGGAAGAGCCCAGAATGGGCTTGGATCTGTTTCAGAAATTGAGTCTTTCTGGATTGTGTTCTTCCATAATTTTGTCCTTAATCTGAAGTAAATTCTACACATGCTGGTGTCAAAGGAAACCCGAACATAGAGCAATCTGTGCTGTTATCCTGACTCTGCAAACAGACCACCTGGTCTGGTTAGATGGGAGAAGTGGGACCTGCCTCAAATATTGTGCAATTTTTCCACATAAACCTGGGAAATGACAGAGCCACACACAGACAGAACTGACTCAGCAGCCCTTGTAAATTAAAAAGCCCCAGGCTCTTGACTGGAAGAATTTCTTGACCCTTCTCCAGACCATTTTGCTCAGAGAGGCCTTAGGAGCTGGACTCCAGGGCAGTGACAGGTTTGAGTAGAGTACACTGAGGTGCCACCAAGGGGATGCACACCAGCAAGTCTCCAGGCCTTGAGCTGGGCTGGGACACACAACAGTGGTGCCTGGTTTGTTGTGTCCAGTCAAACAGAGTGTTGGGATGACTGGCAGCCTCTGCTCTTGGATCTGCCTCCATCCTGGAGCCCAGTGAGTCCTTGGCACAACCTAGAGCACTTGGAGGCTGCTCTAATCTTTTATTGCTGGGTGCCCCACTGGGTTGTGCTATCCAAAGAGCAGAAATGCTCTTTTTCCCCATTAGATCTTGGCTCACATTAGGTACAGTTGGGGTCTTCCCAGCCAAACAAAGCAAGCAAGTCAGGTCTCATCACTGCAGAGCCTTCTCTGCCCACTAAAGTGCTCTTCACATCTCTTTTGTGTGGTCAGTGGAATCAAAGTGATCTGCCCTGGGCCAGGATCTTGTGTGGGATCAGCAGACCTGAAGAATATTACAGAATAACACCCCCACATCATGTTGGACTAGTTGTGCTTGCAAGACTCAGGCTGGAGGATTTGTAAATGCTGACAGATAAACAGACTCTCTGGGTTTGGGGTGACAGCTCTGCCTTACCTGGGGGAGGCAGGTCAGAGGCCTGGAGCACCTCAGGCAAAAGGTGAAAGTCAAGGAGAGAATAAAAAACAAAACAAAGCCAAAGGAGAAAAGATCAAATAGTTTTAAAATTAATTGATGAATTCAAGTCACCAATTTACAAAATCACATGTTCACCTCCTCCAAGTGTATTGTTTTCTGCAGATTTTCCCGGGAAAAAGAAAGATCATTCTAAAGGATTGGCCACCCTGCCAGCTCCCCTGTGCTTTCCCAGAGCTCCATCCAAAGGTGTGACTATCCCAGGGATCATGTGTGGATCCTCCTGGCAGCACTGTTTGCTCAGCTGCCCTGTGGCATCCGGAGCTGTTCCACCCTCCCAGTGGCATTTGGTGGCATTTCTGCTCACTGCACAGCCACAAGGACGTCACTGTGCCACGGATGTATGAGCTGTCCTGTGGGGAGGTGTTGCAACGCCCTTGGAAACGAAGAGCTAGGGGTGAAAATCTCCACATCCTGTTCCAAATCCCCCGAACCAGCCGGGACTCGCTCCTTGGGTTTTGCATGCTGTTTATCTTGGGTGGTGAGATCGGGTACCTTTCCAGGTTCCAGTGGCCCATGTGTGCCTGGTGCTCCATGCACTGTGACTGTGTCAGACCCTTGGGGCTCAGCAGAGTGTGGGAGCTGATCCTGCAGCAGCAGAGGCTCAGGGAGGGCAGCGATGCAGATCCTGCAGATCCTGCAGATCCTGCAGATCCTGCGGCCGCTGCCGTCACCGAGCCCAGCCGTGGGTGTCCCTGAGCTTTGGACTCCACTCTGCAGCAAACATGCCTTGATTAGCTGCTCTGGAGAAGGCCTTTGCATTTATTCTGGTTGCTTTCTCTTCTCGCCATTGGTGATTTTGCCTTTTGTGGCTCTCCAGAGCCTGATCATCTGGGATTGGTCAGGGGACAATGACAGAACTGTCTTCTTTTTCAGCCACTCCTACAAAAAAACAACGTGCTTGAAACATTTTTTTTTTCATTTGCTTACTTCAGTGCATTGTGTCCTTCTGCTACAGCTTGTCTTTATTGCATTGTTTTGAAGCACCTGCTCATTCACATTTGTCTGTAGCATGGATTGCTTTATGAGAGCCACCGAATTTGGCATTTTGTAATTAAGGTCTGGGGGTGCAAAGGAAATGTGCCTACCCTTGCAAGATTTAGAGCAACAGCTGGACAGAAAAAGTTTTGCTTCCAGCAGGAAGACTATGATAATGAATTAAAAGTAGCAAATAATAATTAACAATAATTATTGTCCTGCCCTGATATAGGGCAAAATGTCGAAGTTCCTCAGTTTTCAGAAATAAGTGCCCAGCAAGCATCATAGAAATGAGTCATTCAAACTATTTTCATTTGCACTTTCTGAGATGCTTTATTTGACTGATCATCTTACTGCATTTTTGTTACCATGTAAATATCTCACTGCAATTCATCCTGAACCCAAGAGCAGAATTTTGCAGATGTTTTCAAAATGGGGTCATTAAAACAAATGAAAAAAAAGGTCTTAAGGTCAAAACTAAAATAATGGGATATTTCCCAGCAATAATAGAAAACAGAATCTGGACAGAAATATCCCTAACTGGTTTTATCAATGGCATTTGCAAGTAATTTTCAGAGGTAGCAATTAGACACAGAGAGATGGAGTTAAGCAAGGGCAGTTTTGGGAGTCTCCACTCAGGCTAGAGAGGCGACAAGGTGCTGTCTGCAAGAGGTTGGTGGAGCCTTGTCCTTCCCCATTCCTTCTCTTGTCCACTTCCCTTGGCCTTTGGGGAGACACCCATTGTGCCTCTGTGAGTGTACTAGATGTGTACAAAAGGTGACATTTGCAGTAAAGTCCACCATCTGTGAAGTCCCTGCAAGAGTTTTCCAAAGAAGGAGGGAGTTGGTTTTGCTGGGACAGCCATCCAGAACCTCTTGAGTCAAAGGTGCAGGAAGAAGGATGCCATGATCAAAGACCAGCTCACAGTTCTCAGCTTCAGTGAGCCTTGACTTTCAGGTAAATCCCTCACTGCAGAAGAGCTGCCCTCACCACAGGCAGCAGATTTTAATGCAGAAGGGATGATCTTCACTGCTTTTCCTGTCCAGACTGGGAGACCCATGTGCCAAGCACACTGGAAATTTCTTTCCTTGAAGTCACATCTGGGGCCACAGTAATAAATAATAAATCATCTTCAGCAGCCTAGAAGTTAGAGACAGGTTTTTTTAAAAAAAAAAGGAACCAAAAGCACTGGATGCTCTCAAAGATCTTCTGGTCACTGCTTCTGCCTGCAGCCTTGCTTATGAGGAACCAGAACCCAGGTATGCAGGGGTGCCACCTTGTCTTGACAGCTTGTACACAAGCTTGAGAGGTGACAGAAGGTGCTCTTGTTCAGGGGGACATTTTTTCTGTCCCTTCTCCCAGTGCTGAATCATTGAGTAACTAAAGATGAAAAGCCTGAGCTGTCCTAGACACAGAGAAGGAAGTTGTCTACTGCCTTCTGTCTTGAGAGCTCTTCTCCCCACCCACGCTTGCCTGACTGCAGACATCTGAAGATGGGCTATATGGTAGCTGTCACGGCATCAAAGCTTCCTTTACACCTTTTTGTTTTGCTTTTTCACTTCTTACCAATTCCTTTCTCTGGGCTTTTATTTCCTTCCCTTCTCCCATTATTTCCAGTCTTTCATTAATGGCATGCAGCCTCAGTCACACTGGAGTTCCAGCCTTGGCTGACTTCTTGCAGATGTGCACCTGAGATAGTTTTAGCTCCTTTCTGACAAAACACCCCTTTTTTGGGGTGGGTGGGACAATTGCTTCGTTCAGCAGCTCCCTTGAGGCCCTTTGTGTGCTCACAATGTCCAGGAAATCTCAGATCCCAGACAGATCACATTGCAAGCTAAACTGGATTCCCTTGAAGATTCTGTGAATAAGTTCCTGACTCTATCAGAGGTGATGAATAAATTCAAAAAGGATTGGGAAGACACCTTCTCTTTTGGATTCCTTGCTCAAACCCCAGTGCAATCTCTGAAGGACTTCTCCAGTCCTGCCTCCCTGGGGCTGTTTTGTGAGTCTGTGCCACCCAGTGCCTCAGGTTTGTGCTTTTTCATTGACAAGGGGCATTTTCTTCCCAGCACCAGCTTCCTCTGCTTCATTGCAGGGAAGGTCAACAGGCCCCATGTGTGATGGTCACCTCTTGGGCTGAGCTTTCCTTGGTGTGGCTGGTCCATCTCCCTTTCCTGTGCCCCAAGATGAATGTCCAAGAATGAGAAAAAAGTGCCAATTTTTCAAAGATATTTGCCTGACCAGGGAACTCAATCTTCAGTTTCAGAAGTGACTTGGATGCTGAGAAACTGAGGTGTATGACTGGAGAGCTCAGTGCAGCCTCATGCAGAGCCATGCCCTAAAGTTCTCCATGAGCAGTTTGGGGTGCACAAATAGCCCAACACAATCCCACTTAAAGGTGTGAACCCAGGTCCCAAAAACCCAGATGCTGACCCACATTTAGTCATGGGCAGTGAGGGTGCAGCAGGTTTTTTTACACAGCCCAAGCTCACCCAAACTACAGTGAAATCCAGCAAGAAATCAAGTGCCAAAGCCAGGTCAGCGTATGTCCATGATGAAGTACAACTGCTAAAAATCATGGTTTTCTGCATGGAGCCTGCACCTGGACTTGGACCTGGACCTGGACCTGGACCTTTCCCACCCCACCAGATTCACAGGTTGGGAGCAGTTTCCTGACACTGTGCTGTGGCTGCTCCAACCTCTTGCTGTCCTTTGCAGTGGCCTGGCCAGGAGCTGAGCCACTGACATCAGACTTGGCCTCTGATTCATCTGTGTTTTACTGAGGTGTCTTTCAGTCCCTTCCTTGTTGACCACTTGCAGATCACTGTGGGACAGTGAGATCTTGTGGGTGGCATCTGAGAGCGAGGAAGGTTCTGATGTGTACCAGGTGCTGAGCCTGCAGCTCTGCTCACAAAAAGTTGGAAAACAGATGTTAAAATGCTGTAAAGATAAAGCCCTCTTAAGCTCAGAGGGAAGAGAGGTCTGCTGAGAAGGGAGGGACCTGTAAGACAGGGAGGTGAGAGCTGAGACTTCAAGAAAACTAGGGATGCTGTGCAGGACTATCCAAGGAATATCCAGAAGAAAAGATGTGACGTGAGGGAGAGAGAAGTGTTTGACCATGGCAGGCTGGGCTCCCATCACTTCCCAGGCTCACCTGCAGCTGCAGTGCAGAGGATGCAGGTGCTGCTCACCTTGGGTGGTTCTGCAGCTCCTGCTGCACCCGTGCCCATGGCCCTGTGCTCCCCAAACCTGACTCAGCTGGGGAGTGCTCATGGGCTGGTGGCAATGCCTGGTGGCCCTTGCCTGCAGGGCACCTTCCCTGCCACCTGAGCACTTGTGAATGTGCAGCTGGTGCCCATGAGCTGGCACATCTCAGCCCATCAGGTGACCTAGGCCAGGACAGCCTGAGAGAGCCTCACATGGGACAGCATGTGAGACCCCTTCAGCTCAGCCTTCTTCTCTGTCCCTTCCTCTGTTAACACAGAGACTCTGCATGTGCTTTCTCTCTAACCACCCCATGAACACCCCGTGGGTACCTCTGGGGTCGTAACGGGGAGATGCTTTCCACACCCAGTGCTCGCTGTCACCTGAGCTCACTGCTTTTGGTGCGTCTTGCCAGCCTACAGAGCAGCTCCACAGAGTCTCTGAAAGTAGCATCCAGCCCATCTCAGTCTTCCTGCCAGCTGGTGCTTCTAGCAGGTGAGAAGGAAGGAGGCAGGCAGAGCAGGACAGAGCAGGAGGGGTTTGGCTGCCTGCTTGAAGACCCAGGCCTAAACCAGAGCTGGAACACTGATGTTGCAGGTGCCTGGTTAAAGCAAATAGTAAATACGCATGTAAAGCCTTTATTTTTTCCATTCATCACAATGCACTTTTTATTTCTGACCTTAGCCTCAAAAACTGTGCCAGACATGTTCTGTGATTTCTCCCCTTTTCCCCTCCAGATGTCCAAATGGATTCTTCGGACAGAGATGTTTGGAGAAACTGCCTTTGCGATTGTACATGCCAGATCCTAAGCAAAGTATGTTTGAAGACAAAAAATGCACCACACTACTTAAAACCTCCTGGGCACAGCGGTGGATGTAGAGTGGTCTAGTCAGGGATGGCTCTTGGTGTCAGCTTTGGGTAGGGCTTAGGGCTGCAGGTAAGGGTGAAGGCTGAAAGCAGACAGATAGGAGCTGGAAGGGATCAGAAGGGGCCTCAGTTCAGCCTGTTTGGGTGTCATTTTGCTATCTTGTTTCTCTCTTTCTGGTTTTCTCTCTTCCGGTAGGTGTCCGATCGAATTCACAGGAGACCGGTGTCAGCATTTCGCAATGGTCAGCTTCTCCAGTATGTCTCTTTCTACTTCTCTCTCTCCTTGTTGTTGTGCTCTGTGTCATGTCCTTAAAGCAGGTTCTTCTGTTCTCCAAGAGCCCTCTTCCTGTCTTGAGCCCTCCCAGCTCTGCTTGGTCCTAAGAGGAGCTGTGATGTGACCAAGAGCAGAACTGGGGCTCGTTATCTCCCCGTTTATTAGAATGGGCTCTGCTTTCATTTCTGACTGAACTGGATGCTGCTTGCTCTTTTCAGGCAAACTGCAAACGAGGCCCGAGTTGATGTGGTGGGTGTGCTGTGTGAGATGAGCCTGTGCTGTGTGTGGAGCTGGGGCTGCCAGCATTGCTATCCTGGCACAGACTGTGCTGGGCAGGGCAGGATTTGGGCATTTTCCCTGTGCAGGATTTGGCCATTTCCCTTCTGCTGTGCAGGGCAGGATTTGGGCATTTTCCCTGTGCTGGGCAGGGCAGGATTTGGCCATTTCCCTTGTGCTGGGCAGGGCAGGATTTGGGCATTTTCCCTGTGCTGGGCAGGGCAGGGGATGTGCCTTTTCCCTGTGCTATTCAGGGCAGGATTTGGGCATTTTCCCTGTGCGGGGCAGGATTTAGCCATTTTCCCTGTGATGGGCAGGAGATGTGCATTTTCCCTGTGCAGGGCAGGATTTGGGTATTTTCCCTGTGCAGAGCAGGATTTGATTTGGGTATTTTCCCTGTGCAGAGCAGGATTTGAGCATTTTCCCTGTGCAGGGCAGGATTTGGGCATTTTCCCACCACTCCTGCCAGGGGTGTGTGAGTCTCCTTGAACCAAAGGTGGAAATCACAGCCAGGGTGTGACTGTAATGAAATCATTTTACAGTCGTGGCACAGAGGTCACGCTGGTGGCTGCCACTGCCTCAGGGCTTCCAAACCTCACTGCCATGCAGGATACAGGATAAAGCTGCCAAATGGGCATTAGGTTATGTCCCTTCTGGACACAGAGGTGTTCCTGTCTCTCCTAGGTGGTTGGACAGCCTTGCATATGGGATTTAGCCTAACTACAGTGACCAATCCCTTAAAGCACTGGGTGTAAATACCCTAAAGCCTTTGCACTTAGTGCTTCCCAGTTTCTAGTTTCCAGTTCCTACAGGTCTCACTTATAGACAGAATTAGCTCGTGGTGGTCAAGGTGGATGATTTTTCTGGGTTGTTATTCAGTTGGTGTCCCAGCATCAGTGGGATCTTGGTCTGGGTAAGGACTGACCTGAAAGGAGGTGCAGGAAGCCTGTGACCCTCCTTGTGACCCTTCTGTGACTGTCCCTGAAACCCACCCTGCCTCCACGCTGGCTGCTTGGACCCACCACAAATGGGGGGTTTAAAAAGAGGCTTTTTAAAAAGAGCCAAGAAAGAGGCTTTAATTAGTGGTAACCAGAGGAGAAACGCCTCTTCAGGATGGCTCCTTGATTGCCAGAACCCTTCTCCCACTGCTCTGTGAGGAATCCTGCCGTCCTCATCCTCAGCTGGCAATTGCAGGAGTCTCATTAGCACGTGCTAATAGCTGGCAAGTGCTGGAATTAGACTCCCTTGCATGGAGCATACAGACAAGATGTAAATGGACTTTGTGGGGCCCTTGGGACATCTCAGTGTTTTTACACTGTCTTTTGTTCCAAGCTGGCTTCTGAAGTTGAAACCTCCGTTGATTTATCCTGCCAGACTCCAATATCCAAGCAAGCTCTTCTTAAAATGACAACCCCAGAATGTTCTATTTTGATCTTTCACCTGATGCTGAAGGGTTTCCTTCCCTCTTGGAAGCCCTGGGTGTCAGAGCCCTGGCTGCAGCCAGCAGTGGGATGCTCACCCCATGGAGCTGATTTGAAGCATGTTTCAATGAGATGGTGTCCAACAGGCTTAAACATTATTGCTGCCATGCTGCAAAACCAAAACGGGTGAAAATGAGTTTTATGTCAGGAAAATGCCATTTTGAGAGCATTAATGGCAGGAGTAAACGGCATGTGGTTTTTTTCCCCAGCTTGCAGAATCCAGCTTTTTATGGGACTGAGACTTCTTTTAATTTTATTCACGTGTTAGAGGAACAATGCCAACTTTAAAACTGACACATGTACATTTCCTTACCTCAAGTCTGCTTTAACCACAGCATAGTAAGGTAAAAACAGCTTAACAATCCAGGCTACCTGTCTGAACTTGGATAAAATTAATGTAAGAAGATGATTCATATGTGTTTATAGCTGTTTTCACTTTCAGGTCACAGTTGGGTAATACAGATAGCAGCAGCACTGAAGAAAAGCTTGTACTGAACTTGCTCTTTTTTGGAGTAGGAAAAGCATTTCACTCAAGTGTGGACCCTGCAAATGCTTGCCTTCTACTTTGATCAATAATTAGGGCACAGTAGAAGTTGCTGATGTTCCATAATTCACTCAATGCTTCATCCCATATGGGCTCTGACAGGTCAAAAGCTGAAACAGATTAAAAATGAGGTTCAGGCATTTCCACTGGAAATAAAATAGCTCTGTCCTGATTCATGCTTTGAGAACACTGCCAGCATTTGACAGATACTTAAATAAGGACACCTATATTGGTGTTGTTTTAAATGTATTTGGGGTATTTCAGATTTTCAGGCCTAGATTGGATCCTCCTGATTCTTTAATATGAATATTAAATATGAAAATGAGTTTTAGTAGGTGTATCCCAGGGCTGAGCAAGAGTCTCTTCAGAGTGAGGTAAATTGAAGGTGCAGTTCTGAAAAGATGTGGCAGATATTTTGCTGAATTTGGGCCACAGATGGAGATGGTCCAGCATCCCAGCATCGTGCCAGATGTTGTGTGTCCTCCTTTTGGGAGCAGCTTCCTACCTCTCTGGTTTAAACCCTTATTCACATTTTGCTCAGGTGAAACTCCCCATGTTCTCCAGGACTTCAGGCTGTCTTTGTTTCTTTGACTGGGAGCTCTGGAGGTTTGTTTTTCTCTAATTGCCCAAAACACCTGCTAAACCACTGCAGTCATTAAGATGAAAATTAGGTGTATTTAGATAGGATTTCTCACATGTGATGTTTCTTTATGTTGCTGTTCCAACCATATGAGCAGGTGCCTACTGCCAGCCCTTCTGGATATATACACCTCTGCTTTAAAATGAAGAGAAAATGTTACAGATGGGGTTTTTTCCGTGTCACACTCACACTGTTGCTATTTTCTACCAGGTTGGTGCAGAGAAGCTCACTAGGAATTGCATTAGTGGAGCAGCTCAGAGATCCCCCTGTCTGTCCCGACTCTGTCCACACATAAGGCTGATGGATCAAGGTTGGGAGATCATTTTGTTTAGGCTTTAGCTAACCTGTGAGAAGAGAACCTTATAGAGGGACATTAAAACAACATTTAAATCAGCTGGAATTTAAACTGCAGTGAATTAGTGGCAGTGAACAGAGGGGACAGTGATTGTCTTCAATTGCTGTGTGAAACTGAGGAATGCCCTGGCAGATGAGAACAGAGAGAGTTATTTCCATGGCTGATGAGTCATTAAATCCTCTTACTGAAACATTTTTCACATCAAGGTCCTCGTGACTCTGTATCTCCATAGACAAACTCGTGGGAGTAGCTGTCAGGTACAGGTACCAGCAGAGCCACAGGTCACAGGTCTCTGTCCCTGCATTGGTGAGAATAGAACACCTCAAACTCTGGCTCCACAGCCGGAAGGAATCCACAGCAATGGTACCCATGGACCATTCAGCCTTAATCTGCAGCCAGATTTTCCTTTCTGCTGGCACACCTGGGTGAAGAGTGCAGCAATCTCCAAAAGGGTCAGGAATTCTTTCTGAGAGCTGCTGCTGGGTGCTGGAGGCTCACCCAGTGTAGAGCTCCTGGGTCCAGCTCCACAGGCACAGCTGTGGCTTGCAGCTCTTCCCAGAAGACAGAACCATGCCCAAATTCATCCTTCCTTCTAAGAAACTCTTTTTTAGAGCTGTGCTGGCACCTATATTTCATAGCTGCCCGTTCTACGTCAGATCAAGATCTACCTCTGTCTTCTCTCTTCTCCAAGCAACTTTTCAGGTCTCTGTTAAATCCTCCTGGAGTTTACTAATAACTTGCCAGGCTTTGGGCTGGCTGGTTGTAAAGGTTTTGTAAAACATGTTGGCAGCTGTTTCAGTCCTGGTGCAGCTGAGATCCTGGAAGTTAAACGTGGCCAGCAGGAACATTTATATTTTTCCTAAGTCTGCGCATTTGGATTCTTTCCACTTGTGATTTATGGAACAATTTAGAAAATTGGGATAAAGTTTTATATTTATGCTTCCCTCTTGCCTGTGGAAACTGAAACTTCGTCTTAACTTTGCTGTTTATTCATCTCCACAAATAATCATCACCAATCTGGAGGACAAATGTCATTACATTCATCTTGGTTAGCAAAACATTTTCATTTTCTACTTTGTGATCCAATTAAAATTGCAGGCTGTAAGGCTGCCTGTAAACACCCTAGGACAGAGCTGACATTCATATGCAATGTCATCTAGCATAATCTCCATTTTTGCCCCATATTTAATTCTTGGTTTCTTTACAATTTGAATTTTAATTTGCAGTTGGAGCCTTTCAACTGTCTGGAAAGGCAGAGCAGGATTTTCAGGTGTCCCCTGGGAGAGCAGCTTTGTCTTCATCCTCTTCCCACAGCCACTGTGGAGCAGTGTGGGTTTATTGGGTGAGAGGCTTCTTGTTTTCCTGGAGGATGGTCCCTTTCTCCCAGCACTCTGCAGGCTGTGGCAGGGGTGTGCTGGTCACCACCCTGACAGGTAGGAGTGACCTTTCTGGTGGGTGGCCTCTGGAACCTGGCTCCTGTGCTGAGGTGGAGTGTCCTCGTGAGCAGAGGGATAAATGCACCACTTCAGGCTCTCCTGGGAAGGTCTAGATCTGAATTTTAACTTCTCTGTTCACCTCACTCATTCAGCAGTGACTTCCTACCTGCTGTGACTGCAATATAAAAATGATAAGTGAAACATTACTTCTTTATTTTACCTAAATTTCTGCTTCCTCCTCCACCTCTCACTCATCTGACCTCCAAACCAATATTTAGCATCATTTGAAATTCCACAGACATTCTGCAGCTTCTGTTCAGTGACATTGAGGTAACTCTGCCTGCTGAATTACAGGCTGATGCCTGTGCTCTGGTGTGGCTGGGTAATTACAGGGTGTGTGGTTTAGCATGGCAGGGTCATCCCTCTCCCCAGGACACAGCACAGGGTTACCCTTGGGATCTCCTGAAGTTAATTGCATGCTCATCCACAGCAGATTTTGAATACTCTGTTGTTTTGTGTTTGGACTCTTGATGCCAAACAAATTTGTTTTATTGCTGCAGTACTGGAGAAGGTGAATGGCTGTGGAGTTTGTGGAGCATTTACAGACTTTCTGTTCTTGGAGGTGTCACCCAGCTCTCAACACAGGCACAGTGTCCTCTGTCCCCATTGTGACCCTGTCTTGCATTGCTCCCTGCACGCCCTGGGAAAAACCTGAATCAGAGCCCTGCAAGTGCAGCTCTTGTCAATACAATTGATTTGCAACAAAATTGTCATCAATTTATTATCTTGCTGGTCCTCAGATGTCAATTCTCCACTTTATTTCTTGCCTTGGAGCATGCTCTGTGTCCCAGAGAGCATATTTTGAGGGAATAATGTGCAGTAACTAAACATCTTATCGACGTTCTTGGGCAATCTGAAGACCAAGTGAGCACAGCCACAGTTTTCACAGCTGTTTGCTAAGGCTTTTATCCTTTTTAATAATCCTATAAATCTACAGTTCAGCGAGAGTCATCTTGCTTGAGGTGTTACTCCTGCAGGAATACTTTAAATTAAATGTTTTTGTCTGTTCATCTTTTAAAATAACTACAATACATCATAGTCACAAAGTCACTGCAGATGAAGTTAATGCAGGACTTTGTCTTTTGTCTGATGCTGAGAAAAAGCATTTTCAGAAAGATTCAGGAGGCACATTTGGAATGAGATTTTCCAAAAAACCCCCTCATGTCCTCAGTTCAGGTAGCCTGGGGAGTGCCACAGCAGTTCAGGGCTGCCCCTTGCCCTGACCAGGGAGGGTGTGTGGAGTGCAGACAGAAGGATGATGATGATGATGAAGGTTATGAGAAAAATGCTGTGCCCATTTCCTCAGCCTGCCATCTCAGGGCTGTCTCACTCCAGTTTATTTGCGTGGTAGCCTCTGGATAAATTGCTTCCAGTGGAGCTTGTCCTCTTGAAACTGGAGAGAACAAGAAATAGGAAAAGATTTAGAGGGCTTGGGGTGACAGAACAAGGGGGAATGGCTTCAAACTGACAGAGAGCAGGTTTAGATTGGATATTAGCAAGGAATTCTTCCCTGTGATGGTAATGAGACACTGGCACAGGTTTCCCAGCCAGCTGGCTGTATCTGCTCCCTGGGGCTGGGGAGCCAAAAGAAACAGCACTTCTGACATGACAGGGACACGGGGAAGGCTTAAACTCCTCAGGTCCTGCCCACCACCTCTCTTCTCACAGGCTTCTCTGAGTTTGCATAAAATCATGAAAATGTTGTGAATTGCATCCATTTGTAGCTGCAGATGTTGCAGAAAAGCCTGGAACAGGGAGGAAAGTGTGTATGCAGATGGAACAACAGCTTAGATTTGTATTTATGGATGAAATTTGAGGTGTCTCTACATGCATTTGTCAGTGTCAGGGGAAGCAGGTGTGTGCAATGGTAGGAAGACTTAGGAATAGGTCAGGGCTGGATGTGATAACCAGGTGGTTTAGGATGAATATATTCTGTCCAGTTCTCTGCTGCCCACCACATGATGTCCATGTCACTGCCACGTGTACAAAATTACTGTGAAATGCTCTGTAGAGTTTGCCATTCCTTTTAGACAGATGTGAGAAGTGAAGCAGAGAGCAGCCAGGTTTTGTGGCCTTTAAATTATATAAAATCTTCAAAAACCCCAACTTCCCCCTATAAAACACCCCCAAACATCAGCATTGGTTTGAAGAGAAGAACCTGCTTTAGAAAATGTGTTTCCATGGTCTGTAACAATTAGTGCTAATTCCTCCCCCCGCCTAAATTTTGAACAGCACTACAAAAGAAAGCCAATATTTCTGTGCAGCAAAAAGCAGTTCCTATGGAAAATATAGTAAATAAATCTGGACACCTCCAAGCTGCAAATAGTCTTGTGTGTATGGTGATTGGGAGCAGCAGAGCTCACTTTTGTGTATGGTGGTAAGTATGGAGAACTTTCATGGTTATGTAAGAAAAGCTGTCTTTAGGTGAGGTCTGTACCAGGAAAATCACTACAATTCAGGATACCTGTTTTGCACTGTTGATTCGTTGGATGAACTCCTGTGCTTAGCACTGTCTCTGCAAGATGAACTGCAGTCTTACTGGTGCTGAATATGAATCTGAAAGCACATGCTCCAATTTGGGCTTTTTGCAGCACACTAAACCAAAGCAGAGCCATGGCAGGAATGCAGTTTGGAAGGGCACTGGGAGCTTTCAGTGCAATTTGCACTTTCAGATCCATTGCCTTGCCCGGGCACCTCATCCCTCGCAGCATCCGTGGTTCGGGGCAGAGCTGGCAGGGCAGGGGGTGGAGGGGCTGTGTGCCAGGGCTGTGTGCCCCTGGGCCAGGGCTGTGTGCCCCTGGGCCAGGGCTCAGGCTGTGGGCAAGCCCCAGGCCCCAGCAGGAGCCCCCACAGCCCTGTGCCCAGCACCCCTGAGATACAGCACAGCCCCTGGGCACGCCAGGGCGTGGGGGACCAGCCAGGGCAGATTTGCCCTGTGCAAAAGGGATGAATGGTTTTTACCAGGCTCATGCAGTCTCTATGTGTTTTGACCTGTCAGGAGTTGTTTCAGAACAAGTGTACCTTTTCTATTTTTTTCTCCCTCTTC
>VWZS01007634.1:265553-296317 GCA_013397075.1 Rhabdornis inornatus | reverse complement strand
TTTTTTTTTTTTTTGGTAAAGTAGTTTTTGCTGGGTAGCAGCAAAATTCTTGCCCAGTGCCATCCATAACCAGGATGTGATCCCAGCTGGTTTTTCCTGATTTGTATATAATCTATGAAACTCCTGTCTGAAGGAGAGAGCTGTACAACTGTAATCCAGGAACCAAAGATGTGCAAGAGCAAGAAAACGTGTCTGCCATGGTTGCTGATGCCTGGAATAAGGCACCATACAAAACAAACATGTCATTGAAGGAGGAGTTTCACCCCAGAGTGGGCTCTTCCCTCATTCCAGCTCCACCTGGTTCCTTGTAGGGAAAAAAAAACCCACAAGAAGGCTTTGCTAATTATTTTGCATCTTCATGCCAGGGTTGTCTTTCTTGCCAGCCTTTGTTTACCAAACCTTTCTCCATTCCCATTTTGAGAGTTTAGAAAGAGGAAAACATTTTTCCTAGCACCTTTTTTTTTTTTCTTCCTCGAAAAATGATTTTTTCAACCTAGAATGGCAAGTTGAAATTGTTCTAAATATCCAGTTGTCTGGAATGTTTCATTACTTCCCACTCACTGGTTTTTTTTTTTGGTTTTTTTTTTGCTAAAGTCTAGTCCCAGAGGTTTCTGGGACCAGACCTGTTTCTCTTCTGGTTTTGTATTTGAGTGTTTGGTGGCACAGGAGGTATCACATGGTCTGTTCAAGGTCTTTTGAGTGGTGTGGTGAAGCACCTGAGCATGGCATGGCTTTTATTGCCTAATCTAGATGGAAAAAAAAGAAAAAAGAATATTAAAGAAGGCACAAGCCCCAATAACTTTAATACCTAGTGTGAGGCATGAGGACTTTGTTCATAGCTGCTGAACTGAATCCTTGTCTCAGTCATCCAGCTGGAGAACCAAACTGCCTCTTGCTGGAGGTTGCTGGATGTCACATCTGCTCTGGGGTAGCCACGGAGGAAGAGGTGTCCTTGCCGTGGTGTTGCTGCCTAGGTGCAGTGCAAACGAGATCCAAGCATTTCCTGGGAGCTTTGGTTGATGGGAATGAATCCCCTCACTTCCAGCATGGTCTGGGTTTTCATGCAAGTGACTGGCTCTTTGGGTTTGAAAGGTAGCTCGTGACACTTGGTGGTATTTGAGAGAGGCAGCAGCAAGCTGCTTGCATTTGGTGTGTGCCTCTGAGCTACCTGGTGCAGTGGTGTGAATCCTAGGGTTTCATTAAAAATCCATAGCTGGTTCCTGTATTTCAATCACTCCACTCCCTTTTCTTTGCCTGACACGCTATCACTTTTCCATCCTCATGCTGCTTTTTGACTGTTCCAGGATGTCCCTTTCAGCACCTACATGCTTTGGGGCTTGTTGCTGGGTGGATCTCCCACACCACCCTGCTCCAGGGCATGCAGGTGCTGGCAGGGGCATCCTGAGCCGGGCAGAGCAGAGCCTGGGATCAGGGATACAGGGCGTGTGTGCTCGTGGGGAGTGGGGCATGCTCCAGGGCTAGGTGATTTAGGCACCAGGAAGGGGGCATCTGCTGAAAGGGAGAGGAGAGTTGTGGCACTTTTTGAGATGAGTCACTGTGGGAAAAGAAGGGAAGGTGAGAAGGGTGAGTGCAGAAGGGGTGAGTGTGAGAGGGCAAAGGTGCAGGGAGACAAAAAGAGTCTTTAGTGGGGTGAGGAAGGCTGGGCCTGCTGGGCTCAGCTGTGGGGCAGCCATAGGCAGGCAGTGCATTGGTAGGAGGTCTGCCCGAGCCCTGTCCTCCGTGTCACCCCCATGCAGTGCTGGTTCCTGTGCAGCCAGACACAGCCCTGCTGCTGGAGCCCGTCAGTAACTGGTTCCTTTCTCTCCCTTTGCAGAAGCAGAGGAGCTCTACCAGAAGAGGGTTTTGACCATCACGGGAATCTGTGTTGCCTTGCTTGTGGTGGGCATCGTCTGTGTGGTAGCTTACTGTAAAACCAAGTGAGTATGGGGGGCTGGCAGGCAAGAACTGGCCACAGGTTAGTGAGTGGCAGTGTTCATGTTCCACACTTCCATGCTTTTCACCTGGATGCTGTTTTCAAGAGATGATGTGCTGTGGTACTCCCAGGAAGGCCTCATGCAGAGGAGGCCAGTGAAGCTGTGTACCAGACTTTGAATAGGATGTGTTCCTGGCACCATTTGCTTGTTGCCTGGAACAGCATCATTTTGCCCAGCCAGGTGATGCTGTGTTACAGGGAAAAGCTGGCCCCCAAGCCAGCAGCTCAGCTTCTGCCAGCAGAAGCACACTGGGCAGTTGTGCAGGAGCTGTGGGCTCAGCTATGCACATTGCAGGGACTTTCAGAGCAATCCTAATGGAACAGGAGACTTGGGAACCTCTTTTGTGGTCAGCCCTCCCTGCCTGGACACACTTTTTTCCCTACTCAGCCTGCACCTCAGGTCAGGGTGCCTCTGGGACTCAGTGTGTGTTGTGGAGCAGATGTCCCACCATGGCTTTGCCACTTGGTCCTTCATGCAGGACAGGTCCAGTTCTTTGTCACCAAGGCCAAGTCAGGACTTGCTTCCCCTTCCCTTCTCCCCGCTTTTGTCCTCCACTGCCAGCTGGCTCTGCTACATTGTACTGGGCCTTGTCTTGGAAAGGGGACCCTGGACCCAGCTTCCCAAATTGTCCACGAGAAGAGCAATTGACCTTTTGTTTGGAAAAGCAGTGGGAGGTGTTAAGTGTTGAATTCCTGGTTTCATGTTGTTTGCAACTTTCTGCAAACACCGCTGGAACATTCACATGTCCAAGACTTGCCTTCTCTTTCACCTCTGGGGGCAGAGAGAAGTCTTCCTAACAGATTTTTTTTCTATTCTAAAGGAAACAAAGAAAACAAATGCATAACCACTTGCGGCAGAACATGTGTCCTGCTCATCAGAACCGGAGCCTTGCGAACGGGCCAAGCCATCCACGTTTGGATCCTGAGGAAATCCAAATGGCTGATGTAAGACCCTTTCCTCCATCTCCCTGTGTGCTACTGAGGGGCTGTTTTCTGCCAGGGCTTTGACGTGGATGTGTATCCTCACACACCTGTGTGCTTGTGTATGAGGAGCAAAGCACAAACAAACTTGAGCAAAAAGAAAGATTCTGCATAGAAACATTTCCAAAACCAACATCTGAAGGGAAATGTGATTTTGCTTTGAAGTGCAGGATGAGATTCAGACATTTGAGACAGTCAATTTGTTTTGATTAATCAAGTGTGACCCTGATTTCCACTAGGAGAGATGTTCCCAATGTTTCCTGTTTATTATCTATCCTGTCAAGTCCCACTTTGCAGGATGACAAATGGGATCAGTGTGGCAGTGGCCAGAGCCACTGTGGTGAGGCACGTCAGGGTGATGTGGTCAGCTGTCCATCAACCCACCTGCCCGTGGCTGGGCTTCTGTCCTGGGCAAGGTGGCAAGTCCTGGTGGGATGCCACTGTCACACCAATGAGAACAATCTAAGTGTCTTTAGGACAGGATCCAGAGGGCAGTTCAGCCACTCTCGTGATTTCAGTCACACAAGATTCCCATCAAACCCTGTGAACTCAATAGGGCCATCAATGGGCTTAAGTGCCTTGGTGGACCAAGGCCTTGAAAGGGGTCATAAAAAAAGAAGGGGGAGCCAAACAAGAAGTACTGTTAGAAATGAGTCCAATGAATCAGCTGCAAGCTCTGTTGGGTCAGCCTTAGGATATTAAAATTTAGCTAGATTGGATCCTAACCATGAGGGAAGGGGGAAAGGGAGTTCTAAGAACCACAGCCCCTCATAGTACTGACTCTCAGAGAGCTTAGTGCCCCTGTGAGAAGCAGGGCTGGTTGTTAGATGCAGGAATATCTCAGCATAAATATTTGGATCACATCTGGTGTTTCTGCAGGAGTCACATCTCTGACAGATTTCTCTTTTTGCTGGTACTCAGTCGGGTGTAACCAGCTGTGGGCAGAGATGTGTCTCTGCTCAGTAGCTACACATGGTACCACTGTCCTCTGGGGGATCCCTTGGCTCTCCAAACTCTTCTGCAATCCCTGTGAAGGGGCAGAGAAAAGCCTCCATCCTCCTCATCCCTTCCCATGGCATGGGGAGCTTCTGGGTTCACTCAGTCCTCACCTGATTTCACCAGAAATAATCAGGCCAGCTAAATTTTTCTTTGGCAGCATTCACAGACTGGTGGCTGATCTGTGTGATTCTTCCTATCTTGCAGTATATTTCTAAGAATGTTTCTGCCACCGAGCACGTGATCCGAAGGGAAACAGAGACAACCTTTTCGGGAAGTCACTCCTGCTCCCCATCTCATCACTGCTCCACAGCCACTCCAACGTCCAGCCAGAGGTGACGTACACCATTTTCTCTGGACCTTTCTCCTGCTATTTGCTGTAGGATGCTGTGAGCTTCTAGGATTTTCTGTTTTCACTTGATGTTTGGCTCTGCAGTGGCATACAGGCCATGTCTACACTGCAGGACTTTGCAGGCACAGCTGGTTAGTGAGAGGTGTGGAAAAGCTGTTCCTTGACCTGCAGGGAGGTGCCAGCAGGATCCTGCAGCACTGGCATAGCTGGAAAACAGGAGGAAATGAACCTGTGCTTCCATGCTTTGCACAGACCCAGACAAGAAGATGTGTGTAGGAAAAGTTTTGTTTGCAGCCACACTGGACATCTGAAATACTTCATTAAGCACACACAGGTTATGTGTTTCATATTTAGAATATATTTGCCTTGTGGGAGATGAAGTACACAAAATATCACCAAATGTTTTGATTGGTTCCTCAGAGTCAAGGTCTTACTTGGAAGTCACAGGTTTTGACCAGGAGGAAAATGCTCCTGTGAAATTTATCAACCTCAGCCTCAGGTGGTGGCTCCTCTTTCACTGGAAGTCATTCTGAAAATTTTTGGAAAACTTTGCCTAGCAGGAAAGTACCAATAATGCGTTGTGACAGAGGATGAGACACACTTTTTGTATTCATTTCAAAATAACCACTGGGGGAAGAACACCATGGCTTGGAACCTGAATCTTCTCAAGGTTTTTGAGAACATTTAAAATGCAGATGGACCTCCTGTAGCCGTGGGATGGGGTGTTAACCCCTTAGGTGTGGCGGAAATAAGATGCACAGCTACATGGTTATTTCTCATGACAGGAAAGACAGAGAGAGAGAGAGAGAGAGAGAAGTTTATTCAGAAACACACTGGTTTTTATAACATGACTTGCAACTCTAAGAGCAGAAAAAGATGATTGGTTCAGAGAGTAGACACCTCATTCCCAGGGCCTGGTCACGCACACAACAGGTGTTCTATTTTGTTATTAATTCCTCTCTATTTTGACTAAGTTATCATTCTGGGAGAGATTTTCCCTGGCCTTCAGCTGGACCAGCTTATCAGGCTGGGAACAGAGCTGAGAAGCTCCGGCCTGGAATATTTTTCAGGCCGTAATTTCTTACTTTCTCAATATGTGTATCCCACAGACCTCCCTATATTTATGATGTCCAGAAAAGTCTTTCAAATGCTCTAAAGAAAATCCTGTGCTGTTTTGGGTTTGAGTTCCAGTTTCTCCTCTTAGACAGTTCTTGTGCTTCTTCCAGTAAGAGACAGGGGTTTTCCTTAGAAATCACTTGCCTTTGATATGTGGGTGGCTCATGTCCTTCATTAGTCTGATGGGGCTGTCTCCATTCATCCAGGAATGCAGCTGGATTTCATCTGAAGCTCACAGATGGCTCCAGACAGGTTTCCCTAGGGTCCAGGCATTCCTCAGGGTTGAGCAAGTACTCTCAGTCATAATGGGCAAGATCAACTTCAGATGTTGAACTTGGATTTTCAGGTGAATTCCTCCCCAGATTCCTCTAGCTATACCTCCAGCAAGTAGAGAGGGAGCCAAGAATGACTTGATGGGCTGGGAAGGACTCTTTTTTCCAGGGAAATCCCACTTCTCATGAGCTAGAGGGTACATTTGCCAGGATTTTTTGCATTCATACTCTTCAGCCCAGCCCTGGCTAGGTGTGTGCAAGCTTGAGCCAGGTGCACAGTGGCTCCTGTGCCTGCAGAGCTGCAACTTGCTGGCCTTCCATGCTCACTTCAAAGGCCTGGGCCAACCCTGGGCACCTTCTGAAGACACAAAGGTGTGTCTGGAGGGCAGCATTAGCTCATGACAGCTGTAGGGAGGAACCTACCTTGGGTAGCCTCTGGTCCTGGCTACCTGCCACCTCATTTTCCTGAGTCAAGTGCAGCAAGCAGGTGCTTCTTGAAGTCATGCCAGAGGCAAACTACTGGCATAATCAGGCTCCATTTTACTCCATCAGCACCTCTAATGAGGACACTGTTTGAAGTTATAAATGAGTGTGTGCCTGGAGCCATCAATAATTAACAGGTTCTTGGGAAATCTTAATGAGGGCTGCTCTCCTCTGTAAACTCCCACCCAAAATCCTCCACCCACACAGCTTCATCTGGTGCAGTTTGGGAGTTCAGAGGGGTTGCTATCATGGATTTCTGCAATGGTGGGGTCAGTGTGGTGGCTGTGACACTGGTGGGACCCCAGTGTGCCCTGTGCATCCCTGGTGAGTCCTTGTGGGATTTCCTCCTTGCACCAAGACTGGGGCTGGTGGGGCTCCAGCTGCTCAGCACATCATGGTCTTTGTCTAGCACCTTGAAAGGGTTTTGCTGCCAAAATCTTTGATAGACTTTGCTCTGCTAATTTTGAGTGGCTTCTCCTGGCTCCTCTCTGGTAGTGATTCCAAAGGGGCTGTCACTTGGCAGTGCAGGTGGCACATTTGAAGGAACTTGGCTGACTTGCCTTGGCATAGCCAACGTGTTGTTCCACACCCAGAACACTCTGCAAGCGCAAAGCAGAATTACCCTGGCCTCCCTCCAGAGGCTGTCCCATCCTGCTCCCAGCCATTTATTCCATGGTGGGATAAATACCTGCTATTGCACTGGTTTATTTTCTTTGTCCTCTAATGGCATCTCCAAGAAGGAGCCAAAGAAAGGCAAGTCAAAGGTAGGGTTGGGAATCTGAACATCTCCGATGTATCCTAATGAGAGAGAGAGAGAAGGGGGACACCAGTGCAGAGGTGCAGAGCCCAGCATGAGCAGTGCCTGTGTCTTTGGAGAACAGCTGGGTGGGGATTCCTTGCTCACTGTCCACATGGGCTTTGCTCCACAGACATGAAAGCCACACCTGGAGCTTGGAGCGAACGGAGAGCCTGACTTCAGATTCCCAGTCTGGGATAATGCTGTCCTCGGTGGGAACCAGCAAATGCAACAGCCCTGCGTGCGTGGAGGCACGGGCTCGCCGCGGGGCCACCTTCTGCATCGAGGACCAGCGGAGGCCCACGACGCAGTACCGCGACTCCGTGGATTCCCTGCGGGACTCGCCCCACAGCGAGAGGTCAGACCCTGCTGCTTGGTGCCACCCCAGCACGGCAGAGGCAAGCCATGCCTCTGTGCCAAGCCCGAAAATGTTTGCCTTTGTCATGGTGGAATTGGGGAAACTCCAGCCCTGGTCCTGCCAGAGGAAGCCAATTCCCCTAGCAGGCCAGTCTGGTCAGGCAGCAGTGAGCTCTGCACCCCAGTGGCAATGTAGGTTTGGAGCACAGGGATGGCAGGAGCAGAATATATCTGTCTGCAGTCAGCAAGTGGTAGAGAAAAACTGGCTGGGAGAACATCCTGGGCAGCTTGGTGGGCTGCCAAGCAGAGTCTGGCCCTCAGGTACTTGGGGAAAAGGTGCCTGTCCTCAGCACAGTCCTGGATGGCCAGGTGAGAGGGTGCTGCATGTGGGCACAGCCTTGGGACAGGACTCTGTATGACCCAGCCTTCAAGGAACACAACTGCAGAGCTGAGACACCAGCAGCAGCAGTAACAGTTGTCCTCTTCCCAGTCTGGTTCCTCATGGAGCAGAAGCACATCTCCACCCTTGCTCCAGCCCTTTGCAGGTAGCCATGAGTGACTCTTGGTGGCCACATGGCCCCTCTCGGGCAGTTACTCTTCAAGGTGGTGGAACTTGTTCATGGGGCAGAGGAGAAAGGCAGCATCTCCTGCTTTCATTCCTATCCCTGGTCCATTCAGGCAGACTGACCCAGCTCCTATGGGGATCTCATACATCACAAAGCACATGGGTGAAAAGGCCCCGGACAAGCGAGAGAGCCTGGGCAGGTGGAATTGGGCAGAGACACCACTGGGAATATCGAGAGGTAATAAGATCTGCTCCTTAGAAAGAGGTGATGCTGAAGGCTGTTTGGAGAGGGGCTAGACCAGACCTGAGTGACCACACTGACGTCACTAGAGTAGATGGAAGTGGTAGATGGCTTTTTGAGACACAAGATTTGTGCTAAGTCAGAGAAAGCAATGCCCAGGGTTTCCCCATCTGCGGCCTGAGCCGGGGGAGGGAATTCCAGGGACCTTCCTCAGAGACAAGCCTGGCAGCTCCAGAGGGAACAGAAAGCAGCTGTCAGGCAGATGACAGGCAGATGACAGGCAGTGAAGCTGTGACTCAGCCTGCTGGGAGATGCTGCAGGGTTTGCAGCGATGCAGAGCAGGAATTGTGCACCGAGTTCCTCGGGAGAAGCAATTTGGGGGATGCTCAGCACATGCTGCCCATTGAAGCCAGGAGCTCATCCTCCCTTGGCAAGGTCCCTCCAGCTGATTCCCCAGGAGAACCCCCATGAGCAGGTTCACTGGAGGCCCCATGGGTCCCTGGGCATTCGGGTGTTCAGCAAAGCGCGGGCTCAGCTGGTGATTTTCAGGGTTGCTCGGTGTCCAAACAGAGCTGTTGCTTTTCCAGGTACGTGTCGGCCCTGACCACACCAGCACGCCTGTCGCCCGTTGACTTCCACTACTCGATGACCACGCAGGTGCCCACGTTCGAGATCACCTCCCCGAACTCGGCGCACGCCGTGTCCCTGCCGCCGGCGGCCCCCATCAGCTTCCGCGTGGAGGAGCAGCAGCCCCTCCTGCGGCGGTACCAGCTGCCCTTCCAGGACACGCAGAGGTACGACAGCTACTACCAAAGGAAGACCTACCTAAACGACAGCATGGGGAGCCTGCCCTCCAGCCCCTTCCGCATCACAGAGGACGACGAGTACGAGACGACGCAGGAGTACGTCACAGCGCTAGAGCAGCCAAAGAAAACAGCCAGCAGCAACAGGCGGTGGAAAAAATCCAAACTGAACGGGCACATCCCTCACAGAGCCAGAGCCGTCCGGGACTCCTTCTCCTTGAGCAGCGCCTCTTACAGCGAGTCTGACGAGGAGCTGGTGGCCGAGAGCACCCCGTTCCTAAGCACTCAGAACAATGAGGCGGCGCACACGGAGTCGCCGCCGCTGCACCGGCCGGGCGACAGCCGGACTCACTACTCGTGCCGCGGGCACGGCGCGCACGAGGGCGGCCGCGGCAGCCTGGCGCACGTGGCGCCCAAAGCGGACCCCGACCCTCTCTAGGCGCCTCTCCCGCGCTCCTGCAGTGAACCGCATGGAGGAGGCTGAGGCGAGGCGGGGGAAAAAAAAAAACAAAAACCCATGCAAAAACCACAAAAAAACCGGAACGAAACAAACAAAACAAACACAAAACAAAACAAAACAAAACAAAAAAATAAATATTTTTATTTTATATAAAAGAGGGAAAAAAAAACCCAAAAAATATAACGAATAAAAATGTTTTATTTTCATTTTAGCGAAGTTGTCTTATAATAGCTAATGACAATGACTTTTTTATAGGGAATCTCTATTTATATGTAATGTCTTGATTTACAGCTTCCGAGAAAAAAAAAGTGAAAAAAAAAAAAGAAGAAGAAAAGAAAACAAACAATAAAGTTAAAAAAAAAGTGGGCCAATTTTTGACTACTTAAAAATAGAAAACAAAACTATCGTGGTGCCTTTTGCTGTATGCTAGTGCTGGGATTCATGCCGAGGATTCTGTTTCAGTAGCATTTTTAAGGTCATAGATTTTTGTTTGGGAGAAAACCTGTCACAAGGGCGCTTTTCTGTTGGAAGAAAACAACCTTGCCACTTTGCCCCATACCCTGCTATTAATGATCTTATTCTTTAAAGTATTGTTTAAACACACATTAAGGACATGAGTGGGAGCATTTCCATTATCATGTCTAACGAGGATCTGTCTTGCCCTGTAAACTACTTGTATTTTCGCTTAAATCAGGAGGAAAAGAAACCCAACAGCACTGTGCTGAAATGCAGAAATAACGTTTCTTTTGCCACACAGGTAGGAAGAGAAAATGAAATCACGCAGCAGCAGCAGCAGCAGCAGCAGCCCTTACAATATAGCTCTCAACCTTTGGCCATCTCACCGGTGGGTCTGGAGTGGGGTTGGCACAGGTTTGAAGTGAAGCCAGGCAGACACCACCGTGACCACGGTGGGTCACACCTGTCACGTACCCTTGAATCCGGGTCACTGAGCCAGCCCTGGCCTGGCCCTGCGCGGTGGTCGCGGCGCGTGGCTCCGTTCGTCCGCGGTGCCCGTGGCCACGTGGCCGCCCCACCGCCGTGCTGGCCGCGGCGTCCCCTCGGCTGAGCGGCGTTGGCCACGGTGCTGGAGCTGTCCTGAGTGACACCCTTGGCCGGGGTGCCAGGGACACCCACAGGGTGGTCCCATGGCGCACACGGCCACGTGTCACCCTGGACACGGAGCCAGGCCATGCTGCCCAGGGGTCAGTTGGACCCCCAGGGGCCAGTTGGACCCCTCCGCTTGTCGCCCCTGCCTTGGGCGAGCAGGGCCCTGCGTGGGGCAACCCAGCGAGCGGATTCTCCCGTACGGCCGTGCCACGTATTGTAAAGACACGTGTTGTCACCATCACGTCCTGCCATCGATGACGGACGTCGCGTCCCCAAACCCGGAGCAGCTCTGGCCATCGGCTCTGTGGCGCAAAGAGACAGTCCTGCGTGTCCAGGCGGCAGAGCATCCCCGTGGAAGTGCCCCCTCTCCTCAGTTCTCTGCAGCAAACCTGTTTACATTGTAGCCTGACTTTTTTCTTTTTATATTTTTACTTCTGCATGTCCTTTGCATTTCAGATACTGTAGATTGGATGCATGGTGAAGCTGTGACTGAGAAGATAATACAACAATTGACAGTGTATTATTTCATTTAACTTTTAGCAATAAAGTAACTAAACCCTCTATTCCTCACCCATGATGGGGTCAGATAGAAAACTCTGCTAATTTGTCATAAGATGATTGTCAAAGTTTGCTCTGGATTGTCTGAATGTCAGAACTCTTGACTGTTTAACACTTGAACATTTTTTACATTATAAATAAAATAAGAAATAACAGTCTCTGGGCTGCATTAATCTCAGGCCCTTTTTGGGGCAAATGGGGAGCTGTGACAGGTACCATACACAGAATCACAGACTGGCTGAGGCTGGAAGAGACTTCTTCCACATTTCCTGCTCCACCAGCTCACCCAGGCAGAGTCAGCTGCCCAGGCCTGTCCCCAGTCAGGGTTTGAGCATCTTCAGGGATGGCAGTACCACAACTTTTTTGAGTAACCTCTGCCAGTGTTTGGTCCCTCTTAAAGCAAAAATTTGTCTTCTTGTATTGACTGGATTTATTAATCTTTAATTTGGGCCCTTTGCCTCATTTACTATTTTAGGCCCATTGTCTCATGTCCTGAACACTGCTGAGAAGAGTCCAGATCCCTCTTTTTCACTGCCATCCATTGGGTATTTGTACACATGGATAAGGCCCCCCCCGAGCCTTCTCCTCTCCAGGCTGGACAGTTCCAGCTCCCTCATCCTTTCCTCATATGAGAGATGCTCTGGTTCAGTGAAGATCTTTATGCCCATAAAGACCCATAAGTGGGTTTTTTTCTCCCTGGCATGGACATTTGACCTTCCCTGCAGGGCTCAGGAGTGGAGGCTCACTGAGGTGAGTGAATGCTACCCACACACCTCCGAGGGGATGCCATTCCTCCTCCAACTGCAGGTCAGGAGATCCCCCTTCCCTTGGGCCTCGCAAGTTTCCAGTTGTGCCAAGAGAGGTCAGGATGTTTGGGATGTGTTATGACCTGGCACCTATTTCAGTGGCTTCTGGAGAGTGGAGATGTGTTGGGTCCAGCCCTGCCAGTGCTGTGCTGCCATGCAGCACTGACCCACCCACAAAACAGGTCCTCATTCAGCTCCCCCTTGGAAAATCTGTGTCTCTGGCTGTCCCCACGTAGGGCTCACTGACAGTGTGCTGTTGTCACAGGAGCACAGTCCCTGAGGTGACACCCGTGGCTCCATCCAGCTCAGAACTTGCTCCCCTTTTCCTGCTCAGTGACATGAACAGGTATCCAAAAGTCCCAGCTGAACTCACTTTACAGGAGAGGGATCTGTTACAGTGAGTCGACTCTGTTGAAATGGACAGGTTGGAATTAACTGAGCTGCTTGGAACCAGATGGTTTTTAATGTCTCTTCCAACCCAAATTATTCTATGATTCTGTGAATGCCCAGAGCTGTGAGAGAACTCCCCAGTGAGAGAGAACTCACAGTGCTGCCCATGCTGGAAGCCAGGCTAAGCACACCCACATCCTGGGCTGCTTCTGTTCCAACCCCCCCCTCCAGGATGCCCATTGCCCTGGAGCTGGCCCAGCTGGGTCACAGGCCACCCCAAACATTCATTGCCTGTCCTGTGGGGCCTCCAGACAGACCAGAGGGCTCAGCACTCCACCCCCCTGGATGAAAACATCTCAACACTGATTTCCCAGAAAGGTAAAGGCTGAAGGATCCTGCCCTCCTGCCACGGGGGCTATGTCACCCAAGAGCAATGTGCAAAGGAGGTGTTAGATGACTAGACCTGGGGATAAAGGTGGTAGGGACAAGTCCTGATCTGGGTGACATTTGCACTCTGTGCAGCCCCAAGCCTTGCTGGATGAAGGCAGCAGTGCAGCTCTCCACTCTATTGGTAATCTTGGGACATGCCCCAGCTCCCGTTGCTTTTGATCCATCTCAGCTCCTCCCGTGGCTCCCAGAGCAAGGTGAGATAGACAGGAATGGGCAGAGAACACCTGACCCCCTTCACCAAGGCTGATCCCTGGGGAAACCAGACACATGGAGGAGAGAGATCGGGTGCCTTTGGCTTCCCAAAGCAGCCCCATCTCCCTGCCTGGCTCTCCTCAGGATCTGTGAGCTCCACTCATGGAGAAGTTCCCCAAAAGGCTGGCACAGCAGCATCTGCATTACAAGAAGGTGCTGCTGAACCCCACCAGGAATCTCTCTGGGTCCCTTGGACAGGAGCTGTGGGTTTGCCCTGCACAGGGGATATTTCCCTGCCTCATGGTTTGCAGGGATCTGTGATGTTCTGCATCTGCTGAGATACCACTAGCTCTGAGCCATGGCAGCCTCAGGATACTTTGTGATGATTTTTTTTTGAGCCCCTTGATTCCCATAATTGTGTTCTATATTTAGAGGCAGTTACGCTACTTCAATTTTCTTTCCAATTGCCTCTGAAGGAAGCCTGTATCTCTCTCTTTTTTCCCTGGCTGGTTTATTTTTAGACTCCTCATTTCCAGCCGTGTGTGTTCCTAGGGTTTTGCCGTAAATATTTTACAGCAATTTTCACAGGTGGGGGAGCCACCAAAGCCTCCTGACAGCTCTGCTCTGCATGTTTGGTGCCTTTAATGCCCTTCCCAGAGGGGAAAGAGCTGCTCTGCTGACACGGATCGGTGACACAAGCGGGAGAGGAGTGTTGGATCCTGGCTTTTGGGGTCACAAAGTCTCCCCCACAAAGAAGTCCCTGTAAAATGAATGCAGTTGTATCCAGGACAAGTGGCCTGGCAGGGAGGTCAGGCTGAACCAGCACTGCCAGGTGAGGTTGTGTGAGACCTGAAGCAGTCATGGTGCCTGCTGGAGGGGCTGGCACAGGCTGGGGATGAGCAGAAAGTACATCTGAGTAACTCCAGGAGGAGAAAAGGATGTGGCTGCCTAATTCCTCTGAGATGCTGCTCTTCTCTCTTAGTGGTGGGTTGCTGAGTCCTTGACCTCCAGGGAGGGAGAAAAAGGATGAAAAAACCCATTTTCTTCCAAGTCACAAGCTGAGGCTGTGGCGTGGTCAAACAAGGCATTTTTGGCTCTTCCCTCATGTAGGTAAGATGCTCTCAACACATTTTTACGTGCCTGTGCACCTGGATCAGGACTTGTGCACAAGGCAAACTGCAGGTACTCAGTAAGAGCAAATTTAATGCTCTGAGTTGTCTTCCCAAGTGTTGTCTGACATCAGCTGCCACCTGTTCCCACATCCATTGGATGTTTAGTCTCACAGCTCTGAATCTTTTTCCTGCTGCCCAGAGGAGACTTTGCAAGATCTTGCTTTCCTCTGCAAGTTACTCCCAGCTGAGGATGCAGACTGGCACCTTCAGCCAGGGGGCTGAGCTGCTCTTGGTGGAGCTCAAACACACTGGAGATGTCACTGCCCGCTGGAAGGGATGCTCAGAAAGGGGAGACTGAGGTACAAACTATTACCTGGGATTTTGGAGACAAGGCCCAGCTTTCCCCTGGACTTCCACTGTGAGAGTCTCAGCACCAGACACTTCATGTGACATCTTGGAGGTGTTGGGTGCAAGGAATGTCTGTACAACACCTGTCACAAAAGCCATGGTACCTTGGAGAAACAGCCACAGACTCTTCTGGGAACTGTTGTGAGAACATCTCCAGTCACTAATGCAGGGCTTGGCACCTTTCTGCTCCCATAAATCTCTAGGCTGAACATGGACAGGCACATCTGGGATGCACCAGATGGAGGGAAGAGTTACTTGAATGTGTTCTTAAAGCAGCCCATCTATCCACAGTGCTCCAGAACCATCCAAGAGGATGGGTGGGCTGGTTCCCACTTGTGGAAAGGAATTGATGTTTTTGGTGCTGTCTGTCCACAGGATCCTGGCTTTTCTGCATCAGGTGCTGGTGGATATCTGAATCAGCCTGGCCTTCTGGTGCTGTGAAATCTGGGATCAATCCAGCACATGGTGGAACGATGCTTCAGACCAATTCTCTTTACTAACAGATTCGATTTTATTGTTATTCTTTTTTTACATGATTCTTAGTGCATCATTTCAAATAAACTATCAAACTGTACAAAGAAACAGAGATAAAAGAAGAGGTGATAAAGTTGGGAAGAGGTTTTTAGTGTCATGAACCGTCATGGAAAACAGTAGTCCATAGGCTCTCAAACATTGAAGGTCCAAATAAATCTTATTTTGTTTGTTTAAAAAGTGCTGCAAAATATAAATAATAAATGACTGTAATTAGCAGCTACAAGATCCTTCAAAACTGGAACTTGATTACTGTGAACGCACCTAGGGGAAAGAAAAGCAATCTGAGATAAAGGATCAAACAAAACAGTGAAATAAATAAAGTGTGGGAGGACAGTCGTGGCATTGAAATGCAGAGGAATCACTTCAGCACAACAGTAAATCATTGGACCACAGACAGCAGAAAGGAACAGAAACACAATTCCCACTTAAAAGAGTACAGCATGTGCATCACAGGATGGAGGAATACAGCAGGGATGGGCAGGTGGGATCACTCCTGCACACAAAGGTTCCGCTGGAGCTGGCGCACGGCTCCAGCTGTGCCTCGAGCCCAGACTGGTGGATCCCAAACTAGCAGCCACTTGGGCAGTTTGTCTGAATAAGCAGGAATGGGAGAGCGATGTTTCACAGCAAAGCCAGGTGGGATTTCCATTCGAGTAAAAAAAAGGAGAAAAAGAAAAAAGATACACAGCTACTCCACTTTTTTCAGAACATCCTGGTGGGCTGGTCAGACCCTCCACGGCCCTGGTGTCTTCCCCAGGCAGCTTGCCTTCACTTGCACACCGAGGTTAAAAACCCACGTTAAAGTTTCCTTATATATATATATTTATTTATATATATTCATATGTATATATATATATATATAAAAAGGATAAGGAGGCAGAGGGCCCTTCAGGCTTCTCCTGCCGTGGGCAGGTGATGCTCCCACGCTGCTGTGCTGAAGATGCCTCTGGCCCAGTCAGTGACCAGCTCACGACCCTGTCCTGTCACACTGTGCTCCTCTTGGGGCAGGGACGTTCCCCTGCCACCCTGTGCCCTTCTCTGGGAGCACTGGTGGTGCCACAGATGTCCTACAGTGCCAGGGACTGTGACCATGAACCACTGGGGACTCCAGAGAGGGAAGGAGGAGGGGGCTGGTGGAGGAAAGAGCGACCCAGCCCTTGAAGAACCAGCATATCCCTTTGTTGTGCAGGCTGCAGCAGGAGGGAAAGAAAAGCCACTGGTGCAGTTGGGAATGAAGAAGAGATGATGCTGAAATGCCAGAGCATTGTCAGAGAGTGTCAACTAAAGCTTCTTTGATTTCTTTCACTAGAGCAATCCCCATGTCATACATGTCTACAGTTTTGCTCATATAATTTCCTAAGTAAAATTGTGCTCATCAATCTAAGTCCAGGAGCGCAGAGCATCGCCGGTTCATCCCCCTGTGCACAGGTTCCTTGTTAAGTGTTCTGCTCTAAAATGTCCTTTTCTGCCTTACAGCTGATGGACATGTGCCCCTGGCTCAAGGAAGGGCTGGAATGCGTCTTCCGCAAAGCGATGTCCTCGGCTTCCACCTTGAAGAAACTGGTCTCAATCCTCTCCAGGTCATCTGTCCCCACTTTTATCTTCATGCACAGCAGGTTGATGTATGTTTCATAGCGGCTCTTCTGCAGGGAAAGAGGGAACAGAGAGCCTGGGAGCGGGGACAGGCCATGGTGTGTGCAGCACGCAGAAACAACTCCATCAGCTACTGCAGGAAAACCCATCCTATACCATCACCATCCCACTAATCCCACCCCATAAATCTAACCCAGCACAATGCCTGGTCTATGCAAAGGCTGATTGTTTGAAGGTCTGAGGAGAAAAGTGTGTGTGTGGGTGTGTGGGTGTGTGGGTGGGTGTGTGTAGGACTCTCCAGTTGCTTTTACAGGTCTTGGCTGCCACTGTGTTTGTATAAGGGGGATACTGGGGGCAAAATGAGATCAACAGACCTGCTGCTTCCTGATTTAGGAGCTCACCTCGATTGGTTAAAATACTTCTGCTTGTCATTGTTTCCATCCAGTGGTTCAATTATTGCTGCTGAGTTGTGCCCCCAATGCTCCTCACAAAGCACAGCATAAAGGGGGACATCCTCTCTGCCTGGATCCTTTGCTCCAATGCTAGATGGGATCTTTTTGAGAACTTGTGTAATACCCATCCTTTCTCTTAACATCTCAGAGGCAGCCTGTGCTGGCTTCTTTGTCAGCACAAAGAAACAAGCGTTTCTGGAGCACATCTCATAAAACAGATGAGATGAATTATGCCCTGGAAGTGCCAGCTTCTCCTTGAAGACTGAAAAGGCAGTCCAGAGAAAAGCTCAGATAGAGACTTCTCTGCAGGCATCCAAAACAAGATGTTGGAAAAAGGGAGGCAGCAGCAACTATTTGGAAGGTTGGTACAAAGACAGGAGAACAGCAGCTGGGAGCTGTGGCTTTGGAGAATCAGGCTGGATGCTACACAAAAGGAAGGTGCAGCCCTGGCATGAGGGAGTTGGGATATTTCCATCTTTAGTGATTTTTGGGGCACTAAAATGGAACACTCAGCCTGGGCTAAGACTAGGAATAATCCAAGTTCCTGCTGGAAGCAAGACTAGAGGCCTCCAGCAGCCCCTTCCCACTGACACCAATGTGGCAGGAACCACAACTTCTGCTCAACTCTCACTGGAAAAAAAAACATAGCCCATTTCTCCCACAACTAAATGTTTCTTAGACTTTTCAGGGAGTTAAAACTTGTTGACATACATCCTCAAAGGGTCTGTAATCAGCTCTAACACTGGGTTTGTATTTATTTACAAAAATGGTTGCAGCAAAATAGGATTAGTTCTCCCAGGGATTCCCTTTGCTTTTTAATAATGTTACTGAAAAAGTCTGAATCACACTGAGAACTGAGCCACTCTCTTACTTGGAACCTGAGAAAATGTCAAAATTTGGCGCAGTAAAGGAAGACTTTCTTTCTCTTGTCTGTTTCCCCTCCTCTGGTTAGAAATCACAGAGGGAAGGAAATGGCTCTTATTTCTTTTTCCACCTTCAGTGCAAAGCAGTGAGGCTTTTGCTGCCCCAAGACACCCCTCCACCTTGAGAACCCTTGTCCTTCTCTCTCCTTTCACGCTCTCCCAGACTCACAGCACCCACTCTGGAGTTCTGCTCTCCTCAATCAGCCAAGGTACCATTTATCACAGAAAAGATGAAAGTTCCTTTACCTCAAATATTAGGTAATGTTCTTTGAGTCTGTATTCCTCAGCCTCTTTTGACTTGAGGCTCTTCTCTACAGGATGTAATTTATGCTCTGCTAATTCGTCTGCAATCTGCTTCATTTTATTTTCATGAGACCTCAGCTGTTCCTCCTGCCGAGAGAAGCGTGTCAGGTATTAAAACGTGGGAGTGCAGCACCCAAGTGCTCCGCCTGCCTGTGGCTGGGGGAACTCTCTCTGCCAGGGCTTAAGCTCAGCTGCTGTGCTGGAGCCAAAGGTGTGTGGTGCACTTGTAAATTCATCTGATAAGGAGCAGCTCAAACACAGGTACCGGAGTGAGAGCAAAACCCAGATATCTCAGGTGCCAAGAGTGGATTTCTTTGGCACTGAAGCATCTTTGGCACCATAAGCACAAAATGCTCCTGTAACATGCATCCTGTAACAGCCAGGCAGAAGCAGCACTGTCCCAGGAGATAGAAGCGCCCTCCTCATCTGGCTCTGACAAAGGTGACCATCTGGCCACATCTGTCTCAGCAGACAGGAGCTGAGTCCCTGCCCTGATATTTCAGGCTGTCCTTCCCTTTGCTGGGGGGCAGTGGCAGTGTGTCCCTACTTTTTGGAAGTGCTAAGGCATGTTGGGCTTTCCCTGGACAGGGAAACAAAAGCTGCTCATTGGATGGCAGCTGCTCTTGGGTAGCTGAGCCTGGTGCACCGTGCCCCCTTGTTTCCAGAAACCCTTCCCTACTGACTGGAACTCAACCATCCCTTTTGTCTGTGGTTTTTGGGCTCCAGAAACGAGAGGGTGCCATGATATAAACCAGACCTGGGCTGTTGGGCTCTCTGGCATCAACTCTGGAGCTGTTCTGCTGTTTCCACTCTGGCAGCAGGAAGGTGCTGGGGATGTGATTGGCAAAGAGCAATAAAGAAGCCAGGACCAACAGGCAGGCGAGTGCATAGGGCTGTTTATAGCCATGGCAAAAGAAACACTGGCCAGATGCCAGGATTTTCCACATCTGTCCAAGCTGCCCACTCCACTCCCCTGTTCCTGCACTGAGCACCTGAGTGTGTCCATCAGGCAGGGACAGGGGGACCTGCAGATGGGCTCACCCTGAGCTGAAAGGCTTGCAGAGCACTGGGCACCCCTCCACCACTCCTTCTCTCACACTTTACCTGGCACAGCTTGGTCATGGATGAAGGCAGGAGGGGGCGGCAGAACTTCTTCATGGAGCAGATTGCAGCTGGGAAGGCTGGGGCAGAGAAAATGGCAGCAACAAGGTTGATTCTCAGGATCCAGGAGAGCATTTCTTCCTTACTTCTGTTAAGGAGCAGGGGAGAAGAGAGAGGGAGTCTGTAAATGCTCCTGAACCAGGACCAGACAGCAGATGACAACAGCCCTAGAGCCACCCATGCCCAGAAAGGCCACCAGTGGCCTTGCTTTGATGCCACTTCTGTGCCAGGTTACGAACAGAGGGAAACACTGTCCAACTGGTTTCTCTACAGTGCCCTGATGATTTCAGAGCTGCTGTCTGCCTCTCAAAGCCTGGGCACTCCTGCCTTCCTCATCAGCTCTGGTTGTATTCCTGAGGAGCTGTGGAGAGGCCAGGGCCAAGGATGTGCTGCTCTTAGGAGAGTGAGAGCCACACAGCAGAGGCTCCACAGAGCAGGATGTCATTTATGTCATTTATGAGACACTGCCCAGGGTCCTTCATCAAATCTGTCCAGACACTGCTCCCCCAAGCCTTCGAGTGGGTGTTTGCTGCACAAATCCAGATGTCAGGCTTTAGCTTGACCTTAGCACCCCAGCCCAACCTACAGACAGCATCACCTCTCCCAGCAGAAGACGAGACAGAAGATGACTTCATCACACTTGACACTTATTAACACCATAACATTCCTCAGCAATGGACTAAGATAAAACATCTACCCTGGCTGGGGAGACTGCTTTAAGGAGGTTTAGACAGTTCCCCATCAAAAGCTGACAAGAGGAATCATCACACAGCACACAGATGTCCTTCCTTCCAGAATATGCCAACAGAAGTTAGCAAGAGCTAACTTAGCTTTCACTCAGCCCTGCACATCCCAGCCCATCCTGCTTGGTGACAGCTGGGAAGGACCTCAAGGACTGGCACAAAGCCACCAAGAAACTGTGACCTATGACCAAATCCTTTGCACAGCCCTGCAGAAACGACCCTCCCTCCCCCCAGGTGTGCCCCCCATGACCTGGCCAGGGCAGAGGGAGTCTGGCAGTGGCTGGAGGTCAGGCTGCCCATCCTGGCACTGCAGGGAGGGCTGGGACTCACGGGGCCTGGAAGAGGAAGACTCTCCAGTCAGCTGTCTTCAGCTTGAGCACATTGGACTTCTTGCTATAGTCAGAGGCTTTTGTGGCTAAGGCGTGGTGCACACGGATGGCGTTTTTCAGATCCACTTCAGAGAGGTCTTTGTCAGGTTTATATTCATCCTGTGAAAAGGAACGTTAATTGGATAATGACAACACTAACATTTGCGGGCTGCTTTAATGAACCTGCCTTTCTATAATCACAGAGTGCCAAGACCAGGAAAAGCACTGCTTTGTACAGTAAATGCTAGGAGCTGATAATGATAATAATTAACATCTGGCAACTGCTTCCATCATTAAGTTCACTGGGAAGATGTAAAGAAGGAGATGAAAGTTTTAAACGTAATTATCAATAGTTATTTCTAACACAGCACATGCCTGAGGCTTTGTGGGGAGGCACAAGGCAGGGCCAGGTTTCTGCAGAGCTTCCCCCACAGTGCAGAGCTCAAACCAGGATGCAACCCCCAATCAACAGAGGATATCAACGAGCACCTGTCCTCGTGTTGCAGCTTCACAGAACAGTTTGGGCTGGAAAGGACCTCAAAACCCATCTCATTCCAACCCCCTGCCATGGCAGGGACACCTTCCACTATCCCAGGTTGTTCTGTCCAACCTGGCCTTGGGCACTTCCAGGGATGGGGCAGCCACAGCTGCTCTGGGCCACCTTTGCCAGGGCCTCCCCACTCTCACAGGGAAGAACTTTTTCCTTATATCCACCTAAATTTCCCCTCTTTCAGTTTAACCCACTGCTCCTTGTCCTATCACTACAGCTTTGTGTGGAGGAAGGTAGCCTTGGAACAGCAGCATCCCTGCAACCAGTGCATCTCTGTACAGGTGTGGGGCCTGGTGGGCAGCTGCCAGTCTGAGTGTGGCCCCCCTGAACCAGTACACATGCTCCTTTGGCATGGTCTCCCCAGTAATTCACCAGACTGGCACTTGCAGATTGCAGCAGCATTCCCTGTATCCCTGCTTTACTTTCTCCACTGAAGGACAACTTCACATGAATAGGGAACGTAGCAGTGACTATGTGTTTATACTTCATAAAAAGGCAGAAAATACCAAGCATGAGATTCTGAAATGATGATCTTGGCACAGCACTTTTTAGGAAAAAAAGCTCAGTCAATCCTGTGTTTACCCTTTCACTTTCCCAGTGACTTAACACAATATCCTGCCTCCCACTCTGCACCCTTGCCAGCTCAACCAGTCGGATGGTGGGATGGACACATGGACAGATGGATGCACGGATAGATGAAAAAAGAACCTGGTGGAAAGAATCTGGCCCTGGCTAAAGCAAACCAACCCCCCAGCCACGTTAGGGGCCATGCCAGGACAGGGTGTCCCCAGAAGGCCCTGCCCTGGTGATTACAGTGCTACAGGATTAATGTGCTCTATATTTTACTTTCCTTGACTGCCCTTGGCTGTCAGCACCAGCGCAGGTGTCTTGGGTTGCAATACAGGATGTGACCAGGGGTGTGTGTTCTGTCCCCATCTGTTAAACCAGGTGTGGCAGTGATCCTGATCCCTGTGGAGATATCTGCTGTTCATGTTCCAGCTTTTAAACCAGCTGGGACAATGTTCTTTATCTTTTCCACAGCCCATCCTCCCTCCAGGAGGTATTTCCTGTTAATGGGCCATGGAGCCCCAGGGCATGGCTGATCAAATTCCATCATCCCATTGGGAGATGCTCCAGCCAGGGAGAGGAGCCAAGCATTTCCTACCTAGATAAAATCTGACATTTGGAACACCAAGGTAGCCCTTACCCACTGGTTTCCAGAGGACAAGAGCTGCCAGACCTTTCTACAGGATCACTCCTTCAACAAGATCACTTCATCTGGACTGCCACCACCACCCTGACCAGCAGAGTGTCAGGTTGTATTCTGACTCTGTCACTGGTTTTTCTTTTGTACTATTGCATGTATTTTATTTTTCTTTTTTCTTTTTTTCCCTATTAAATTGTATTTCTGACTTGGAGTCTGTCACTGGTTTTGCTATCAAACCAGTCTGTTCTGCTGGTTTGCAAAAATATTGGTTTTTGTTTCCCATGTCCCAGTGGTAGAAATGCAGCTGTTGAGGGAAAAGCCGTGCTGCAGCCTCTGGGATGGTAACCCTGGTCAGAGAGGCTGGTGTGGGGTCAGAAAGGTTTCTCCTCTGCTGCTCTTCAGAGCACTGAGGACCAGCACTCCCCATGGATGTGGCTCACCCTATTCCTGCTCCTGATGGGAAATGAGTTTCTGAAGTCTTTCTTCCCTCATTTTTTGAGGCAGTCATTGTGTCCAGGAGATTGGTTGCCATACTGTGCTCACCATCATATGAAACTTGGCCTGGTACAAAAAAAAATGCCAAAAAGGCCCACCCACAAATGTCTGGCATGGGTTCCTGGGGATGGTGAACCCCAAAGAAAAGCCCAGCAGAGGAAGGCTGGGTGCTGCAGGCATCCTGTGTTTGGGGAGACACTCAGGTGGGCAGTACAGGTGACTTTACCACGGTGGTGATTTCAGTAGCCAGAGGGATCGGCCATCAGCCTCTTGTGCAAAGAAAAACAAATGCTTTGCCTTGTGAAGACCTAATGTGTTACCTCACCAGAAAAGAAATATTTCCTTGAGGAAGATATTGCTTCTTGGGCCTTATGTGTTGTAGAGAGACTTCAATTTGGGATATTTTTCCAAGGCTGAAGCTCTCTGGATTTGAATAAATCTGACTGTGCTGCCCACGATCTCTTATTTCAAAATAAGCTTTCTGAAAATACAGTGAAAATAGCCCAGCTTAATGGCGTGTGACAAGAGGAAGCTGCCACAGCTGCTGAGTGCTTTGACTAATGCAGATCCTCATCTTGAATGGAATCATCAAGTATTGCCTCCATGGATTTCAGGCTCTCAGGCATCAATGCTGGTGTAAGGAAAAAATCCAATCTTCTTTTTCTAATGCTGGGCCCAGTAAATCAGTGAGAGGTTGAAGGAAGCAGGTTCTCTCTGCTTCTGCCTTTGCAGGAGTGAACAGTGCTGGAGGCTCCTGCTTGGGATGGCTCCTCCAGGAGGCTCATCCCAGTGCCAGGTGGTCACAATGGCATGTTTAGCTGATAATGCTAGGAGATCCTGGTGCCTTTGGGTCACTGTCCCCTGCTGCCTACCCCTGTGAGCAGATGCACAACTAATCTCAAAGCTTGTTTTGCCAAGAAAAGGCATCTAGCTCTCAATGCCTACTTTTGTAGAGCACCTGGATGGGGTGAGCCCAGTTCTGCTGCCCTCTCCTCATGCCTCAGAACCAGCCCTGGGTAGTGCTGGCAATATGGACATGGACCAACACATATTCCTCGTGCTCTTGTGAGTGGCTTTTCCTTTTATTTCTTTTCTTCACCTCACATCTACCATCCTAAACACACCATTTAATTAGGAACATGAACCCCTGTGCCCTTTTCAGTCTAGGCAAGATCTTGGCCCTCCCCAGAGCTCTTGGCAAGGGTCTGCCTGCATGGGACAGGCTCAGGGCTGTGCTGGGAACCCCCTCCTGGTTGGGGACAGAACCTGTGGGAACACCTGCACCCTTTCAAGCACTTCTGGATAAAAGCATCTCATGCTTTATAGCTCTCCATCATTTTTCTTAACCCCCTCTATGTGTGGTGATTAAGGGTTATTATCCCCATTTCATAGAGGTGAAGTAAGTTGCCAAAGGCCATGGAGTGAGTCAGTGCCCAGAGCAGATTAGTGCACAGGAGAGGTGTGCCCTGCTCCCAAACCTGCATTTCTTCCTCCAGACTCTGGTGCATCCCTTTAGGGGATCAAGCAATTGCTTCAGCAGACTGTGCTGGAACATGCTGATCCAGCAATTAACACCAGCGAGCCAATGACATGTGACATCTCCTCTTCAGCAGCTTTATGGCTGCTGCCTGAAGTGCTTCTGTCAGACTGACTTCTGCCTGTCCACCCACCCTTCTGCCTGTGTTATGTCCACCTCTCTCTGTGTCTGGCCATTCCTCCTTTCTACACATCCACCTACCCAGCCCCTCCTTCCTCCCACCTTCCCTCTACCTCTCAGTCTTATTTGTACTCATCTTGCTCCTCAAAACTAATTTCAACTTCTGTGAATTTACTATTAAAGCCTAGATTCTTCATTTGGTCTGAGCAGGCTGAACCTGTGCTCCATGCCATCAGGTGGTTCTGGAAGCAGGTACTTTCTCCTCTATCTTCCCATCAGAAAATCTTTCCCCAGTGAATTCTGCTCAGTCAAGGTTCTACCTCATGTTTATCTGCAGTTGTCTTCTGCTGAGAGCTTGGGAGGCTGGCACACCACTTCCTTCCTGTATTGTGCAACTCCTTTGTTCAACAAACCACCCCACAGGCAAGAAATGACACCAAGGATCCACAGGGCAGGTGGATGTTTATCCACTCTCTGTTGTGGTGCTGGGAATGTTTGCAAATGACAGGGCAAGGACTTTGTTCTCATCCTTCTGTCCTGTCTCTGCAAGCCTGATAGACACTGTCTACAGCCAAGCCCAAGGAATTCCCTGGAGAGGACTCTAACACAGCCTGGCAGCACTCACGAGTAAGAAACCCCTCTTTCCCCAAATCCTTTGCCCAAACATTCCTTCGGTTTATTTTTGTTGTTGTTCCAAATGCTACTTCCTTGGGGCACCCTTGGCAGTTCTGGTTCCTCCCGCTAATTACACATCAGTCATGGCTCTTATTTATCAGACACTTTCATAATGCAGCCACATCTTGGGTGTTTTGCTCCTTCATCCTTGTCCACAAAGAAAGCCCTCAGTCTCTGATCCATTTGATCCTGAAGGTCATTGAGATAACAGCATTGATCTCCTCACTGCCACAGCAGTCTCATCCTTGCTCTCTTTTTAAATCCTAAACACCTCAGACAAACATAATGAACTTTGTTAATGAGTGGTTACTGCTGCAAGCCTTGCACAGTGAAGAACCCCCAACCCCTCTGCCCCAGCAGCAGCAATGACACTCAGTGTTGGCTTCACAGCTCCTTCTGCTGCCAGGGAAGAAAATCCCATCCTGAAGGTGTATTTCATTCTCAATATATGCCCTCTCATCAGACTCATCCCAAGAGAAGTCCTTGGTGGAAAATTCATTTAGATCCAAATGGTTCTGTGATAGTTGAAATGTCTTTTTTTTCTCCCCACACAAAAAGTGTCATACAATTAAATGTTGACAAACTCTGTACAAGGTAAATCCTCGTGTATAACCCATGGGTCAGCATGAGGACTCTGGTGGGCTCCATGTGAAGATGTGTAATGAGACAAGGACTGAGGGGTGAGAAGAGCTCTGCTGGCTGGAAGGACTCCACACTTAGAGGGCTGGAGGAGATCTGGGCTCCTCTTTGTGCTGCAGCTTCCCTAAGCTGCAGGAGAGAGTGGCACAGCTGTAAAAACACCACTGGGCTAAGAGCAACCCACACTTGGAGTTAGGATCCACTGCTGCCAGATTTCTGCTGGCTCTTGATGTGTGCCATAGGACCTGGCGAAACACGAGAGCCACGGGGGTGTGCTACGAGCTCTGAGTCATAAACTCCCTGCTGCCCCGAGCATCTTTCTGCCTCTCTTATATAATCCAATGTTTGTTTACTCTCATTGCTGTGGAGATAATGCTCAGGAGCATCTACCCACGGGGAGTGCTGCTCCAGCAAGGTGAGTTCAATGGGTTACTGCACAGAATGTGCTGCTCAGGTAGTTCAGACCTAGTTCAGTGGGTTATGATGATGAGCAGACATTTGGCATCCTGGGCTGGCTCACACTGACACTCAAGTGAGCCCCTATCCAGTTTCCTTGGATTTTCCCTCAGAAAAGACTTTCCAGCAAATCCTCCAAGCATCCGAGTGCCAGAGAGATGAATGCTGGAGCATTCAGGGAAGCTGTTCCACGGTGACTTTGTGTCCCATGAGGACCTGGGAATTACACTTGTGTTGACTGGAGGTGGCTACACAATGAACAGAAATGAAGAGAGGCACAAAGTGTCACTTGACAGCCCATGGAAGGACCCAGGTCATCAAGGTCCTGAAGAATACAAATTTTCAGCATGGAACCATGGAATCACAGAATCTTCTGAGCTGGAAGGGACCCACAAAGACCATCAACTCTAACTCCTGGCCCTGCACAGGACACCCCAACAACCCCACCCTGTGTCTGAGAGCCTTATCCAAATGCTGGGCCTGATGTCCCCAGAGCACAGATGTCCCTCCTGGCTGCCAGGGCACTGCTAAATCATATTCAACTGGCCAGCAACCAGGACTCCCAGGTCCCCTTCCATAGCTGCTCTCCAGCCTCTCATTCCCCTTGTCTGTGCACCCAGGATTGCCCATCCCAGGTGCAGAATCCAGCACTGTCTTTGCTAAACTTCACAGAGTTGATGATTGCCCAGGACTCTCATTTGTCAGGGTCTCTCTGCAGGGCCTCTGCCTTTGAGGGAGTCAGCAGCTCCTCTCAGTTTAGTATTGTCTGCAAACTCACAGTACTCCCTTGAGTCCTGTGTCCAAGCCATTTATGAAGATGTTGAAGAGCCCAGGGTGGAGGATGGAGCCCTGTGGATCCCCACTAGTGACAGGTCACCAGTCTGATGTCACCCCAGTCACTGTCACCCTTAGTGCCCAGCCTGTGAGCCCAGTGCTCACCCACCACATGATGTGTTTATCCAGCTGTGTGCTGGACATTCTGTCCAGAAGGATCCTGTGAGAGACAGTATCAAAAGCTTCAGTGAAACCCAAAAGGATTACATCAGCTGGCTTCCTATACCAGACTCAATAAAGCTGTGCATAATCAGATCTATGCCAGCAAATAAAAATATGGGCAGGATAAGACTGGTCAGATGCTCCACCTCTTCACTTTCCTATTTCATTTCTCACCAACATCCTATTTCACCCATTCCATATAATCTGTTCACTCATCCTCCCCAATAGCTCCTGCTTGCTGGGATCCTTCTGCAGAAATCTCTGTTTCCTCTTTCATGTTTCTTCCTTTGGGGTTCCCTTTGGGGCTGTGAATAGTGCCCTTAGCATGAGCACCACCACCAAAGGTGAGAGCATCCTCAGCTCTGGTCTCTGGAGGAGCTCTGTCGATGTCCATGCCTGAGTTGGGACATGGATTCACCTCTGCTGGGGTGTGTGACAGCTTTGGAGACAGCAGGAGACAGCAAAGGGGAGTCCCCCATGGTTACCTTTTGTAAATAAAGGACGGTCCCTTTAAGCACAGCATAAAATTTCTTCCAACCTCTTCTTCCTCTGGGAGCTAAAAAAGGAAGAATATTTAATTGTACATGTCTGCCAGTGCTGCTTGACCTTCCAGGCAAACCCAGCCCTTCTCCTGACCCTCCACAGGCACTCAGTGATGCCCAGAGCTCCCACACCTCCAGGCTATTGCTCAGGAGTGGTTTGTGAGCAGGGACAGGTGTTGGAGGGACAGTGGCTGGGCTCTGCAGCCTCCCAGCAGGAACACAAGCAGGTCAGAGCCAGACATGAGCTGGTCCAGGGGCACCAGTGGACACCTGCAGGAAGTCTCTGCTCCTCCAAACCCAGGCTCATGTTCCTTGGACCTAAGGCTTGGAGAGCAGAGACATTCCTTGAGCTCCTCTGCTTGGAATTGAGCAGCTGGATAAGGCAGCTTCTGTTCCCCTGAGGAGGGAGCTTTTCCATCTCGATGGGTTTGGGGACAGAGAGCTTGGCAGAAGCTGGAGAGAGGTGAGAGGTGAGGGGAGCCATCCCCATCGCCACCAGGCAGCTGATCCTCCAAGCAAAGGCTTTTAGGAAGGTGCTGGAAGCAAGGGAGGCCTTTGGTGATAATCTCTACTCAAGAGTTTTTAATCAGCTGCAGTGACTGGGCCAATCATATCAATTAGCAAAAGGAATTATGCAAGGTTTAATTAATCTCTGCTCATTAACAGTTCCCAAATACCTTTACCTTTCCTGTAATGCCATATGCTGGTAGCAGAGCTACCTGGCTACAGAACAAGGGTGTTCTGTTGCCCACATGGCAGGATATGGACAGGAGCAAGGCTTGGCAGGCCAGACTGTCCCCCTGGTCAGGGCTGGAGTGGACAACTGCTGAGGAATCAGCCTCCCCCCACTGCTCAGAGACTGGGATTTGGGATAACAGCCATGAACAGGATGGAAGGCCAGGTCTGTCTGTGTTAGATTCCTTGGCAGTGAGAAGACTGAGGCTTCCTGAAAACACTCATATCTACAAATGCCTCAAAACACCCTCCTTTTCCTCTATCCTAGCACTTATGGGGATCTCTCCTGTGCTGCCTGGGATGTGGCGAGGAAATGCCTTCATCAGGAGAGCCAGTGCAAGGCTTGGGGACTGCCTGGGGCACCTCTCCTGTCGCTGTCCCTGTCCCTGATCACGTACTTCTCTTCCCATCCATGTCTGCATGGGTTTTCCGGGTGAGCACGCCGTGCTTGTAGGTGACTGCGTTCAGCGCCTGGGGGATGTCCAGGAAGGGGTTGCTGCTGTCAACAATCCTTGTCACTTTCTTCGCACTGGCTCCGAATTTGTCATCTACCAGCTCCGAGAGCGATTTCCTCAACTCATCCTCGTCACTTGGAAACAAAATTAGAGAAGAGTCTCAGTGGAGGAGGTGTGGGTTTGGTCACGGTGCAAAGCTGCCCTATTTGCTTTGGGTTTAGAGTTTTTATTACAGGACAGATCAGAGAAAGATAAAGGAAGGAGATGTTGGGACCATAACAGAGAGAGTGCCAATAGTGGTGGTCTGAGCTGGGAGGAGTGTGGGTGGCAGGTCCCAGTGGTCTCACTGTGAGGTCACTCAAAACAGGGAAGGGACTGGGTGCTTGTCAGAACACCAGGAAACTGCAGATATCCCATGCTGAGGACTACAAATATTTCACAAGAAAGGTCTCCAATAATGTGCTTAAGTAGGATTTTTGCTGGAGACCAAGGTATTGCCAGTATTTCTCAGCTGCTGAGAGGCACTGCCTGGGGCGTCCCAGGCAGTGAAGTACCTTTAGGAATGTTCTCTGCATCTCTGAGGAACACAAGATCTGCAGATATTTGGGAGATGAACCTACTCTGGCACAAATGAAGTAGAACTTGTATGGGAAGTGATGGCTCCCAGTGTCCCTGGGACATGAAGGAGAAAGAGCAAACAGGGCTTTTCTGTCCTGTCTGATACATGTCAGTGTCTAAATGGGATGAGTGGTCACCTCAGGTTGCAGATCAGGCGGGACCAAACCTCAGCTGAGGGCTGCCCCTCAATGAATCCACTGGCTGGGATGTGAGCAGTAAAACACAATTCCTCCCCTGCAGCAAGCAGATGGCCAAAGCATCAGACACCTCTTGGTAGAGAAGGATGATTTCTGAGCCCTCAGCACCACAGGAGTCCTGGGAATGAGGCAGAGCCCAGGTTCTATTCCTGGCTGGGGAGTTAGTGGTGTTCAGGCTGCACCTCTTTGAGCTCCTTGCTGCTGGTCACACACCTGCCTGTCTGGTGGGATGTGTGGGCAAGGGAATCTCCTTCCCTGGGATGGACAAGGGCACAGGGCAGAGGCAAGCACAGACAAGAGGGTCCCGCCTGTGCAAGGGCATCACTCAATGCCAGGTGTCTGAAAGAAAACCAGGTACCCTGTGCCAGGGAGTGCCCATGTCAGGGAGCATCTGTACCCCTGCAGAGGAGCTGAGGGCTCTGAGCCTGCAGCCCAGCAGGAAACCCTGCAGAGCCCAAGCCAGCTGGGATGAGGGAAGGGATGCAGGGACACATCGGGCTGGGATGAGGGAAGGGACGCAGGGACACATCGGGCTGGGATGAGAGAAGGGATGCAGGGACACATCGGGCTGGGTGAAGGGATGCAGAGACACATCGGGCTGGGTGAAGGGATGCAGAGACACATCGGGATGGGTGAAGAAAGGCAGGAGGGATCTGCTGGCCAGAGCCAGCAGGACCCCGGCAGGGTGGGTGACATCCCCGGGATGTGCCCGAGCACGGGAGCTGTGCTGGCTGTGAGCTGTGTTGTTTAGGTACAGCCCGCACCCTGAGGAGGATGTGCTCCTGCTGGAGTGCCNCTGGGGGGGGCCCCTGCCACAACCCAGCCCGCAGCTCCTCTCGTGACAGAGCCCGCGCTGGAACCGCCGCTCCATCCCGGGGGTCACGGAGGAAGGGAGGAAGGGAGGGAGGGACACACCCTCCCCTGATGCTGTTTTTGGTCAGGGTAATGTGAGGAAGAGAGCAGTGATGGGGCTGATGGCACAGAAGGTCCTGCTCTGTGAGGAGAGGAGAGGAGAGGAGAGGAGAGG
>VWZS01007634.1:205602-265414 GCA_013397075.1 Rhabdornis inornatus | reverse complement strand
GCTCGGTGAGGAGAGGAGAGGAGAGGAGAGGAGAGGAGAGGAGAGGAGCATCCCCTGTGTCAGCTTAAGACCTCAGGTCTGTCACAGGCTTCCCCTCGAGGGACATTGGGCTGGGGGACCTCGCTGCTGCTCCTGGGCTGTGCTCTGAGTGGCAGAGCAGGGCAAGAAGGACTGAGGAAGGTCCTGTGTGAACCTGGGATGGAGCCCACCCTGCCAGCTGATTCGAGGCTCGTTTCAGGGTAACAAATGATGATCTCATTGAACTTTTGGATGGCATAAAAAAGCGGGGTACAAAGCCACCGCTGAGAGGGCCGGCAGCAGCCGAGTGCTCGGGGTGATGAGCAGGATGAGCAGGATCACTCAGGCAGTGTGTCCTGGCAGGAGCAGAGGGCAGGAGCAGCATCCTGGGCTGTGTAACAGCGGCACAGTGAGGAGGAGAAGAGAAGTGATCGTCCGCTCTGCACTCCCTGCATCATACCGTGATACAGCAAACAGTGCCCCCAGCACAGGGAAGGGCATCAGCAAGATGAGAGAACTTCAGCTGAGGCCAGGAAACACGGGGGCTGCAGCGCTTGCAGTGTAAGAAACAGCTGAGAGAACTGGACTTGTTCAGTCTACAGAAGAGGTGGCTTTGGGGGACCTCATGGCCCCCTGTGTGAGGGGGTTATTGAGAGGACAAAGCTGGGATCTTCGCTGTGGTGCATGGCACAAGAACAAGAGAGAGTGGACAGAAGTCAAAACAACAGAGACAAGAGAAAATGACACTCTCACAATAATAAAATATTGGTTTGTGGATCCAGAGGGGCTGTGGGTTTCCTGTCCTTGGAGGGCTTCAGGATCAAATTAAAGTCCTGAGCATCCTGGTCTGAATTCAACATTGACCATACTTTGAAGAGGAAGCTGAACTAGAGATATCACAAGGTCTCTTCCTTCTTAGGTGATTCTCTGATACTATTTCCAGAAAAAAAAAACACGTGGGAGAGATGGAAAGTCTCAGTGACCAAAATAACCCCAGATCTTAGCTTGTGCAAAGACTTCTGAAGCACCTGGAGAGGAACCAGCATTTTACAAGTGTAATAGTAAACAAAGAGGGCATTCCCTTCCTTTAGGTCATGGATCCACAGACTGTCACCAACCTTCCCAGCTGCCTTTGTGTCTAAGCCATAAATAAACTCCATTTGTCTACAGAGGGACTTCAGCACTTAAGGGCTTGGCAGGAAATATTCTAGGATTGAAAACATGACTTAGGACCTGCCAGCTACTTGGAAAGACACACTATCCCTTTAATGCTTAGCATATACTTACATGGCCCACTCCAGCTTCTCATTCTTGATGGAGTTATACAGAGTCTGAAAAAAGAACATGGAATTAGCTGTGTCTGTCACGGAAGTCTTGTCTGCTTGTGGAGACATCTCCTCCTCCACACCCTGTCTGTGCTCTTGGAGATGCTTTCCCTGCTGAACTGTCCTGGAGAAGCATTTCCTGGTGAGCAGGATGGCTGCTGTCCTGCTGGACCCCTTCTTTCTGTGTGCCTTGCTGGGTATTGGGCAGGACACAGCAGCAGCAGAGGGCTCTGGCAGCCAGCCCTGCTCAGGAGGTATGAATGTTGAATATGATGGCTTTGACTCATTCTGGGTGCTGTACCCAGTTCTGAGTGAATCCCAGTTCTGAGTGAATCCTGGCCTACACACAGTGGTAGAAGACTCAGGATTATGCCATGACACCTTCCATCTCTCAATCAGGTGAAATGTCAGGGGACACTTGAACTGAGTAGCAGGGGAGGGATGAATGACCTTGGAATGAGCTTTTCCAGTTCTTTCTGTGCAAAATTCCAGTGGCTTCCCTGGGGCACTGGAAAACAAGCAGGAATGGGCTGGCAGAGCAGAATGTGGGGGTGGTCTGACCATACAGAGGGGTAGGATAGGGTGAGGTCGGCTGGGAGATGGGGATGCCACCCCAAACATGATGTGACACCCCTGATGTGGCACCTCTCGTTCCAACCTCCTTCCACACAGGGAAATTCAGGTCAAGCCTGCAGCAGGTGCAGAGAGCAGTGGTGCTGCTAAACCATGTGGCAGGAGAAAATACTCCCTTTGGGATATTTAACCATATCCCACAGTACTGCACTGGTTGTGTTGGAACATTGCATTTCATCACGCGGTAGTGGGGGCAGAGAAAAGTTTCAGTGCTGGATGGTTGTGTTTTGGGGTGGGGAGCTCCTTGCTTTGGGCATTATCTGAGCTGCTGGGGAAAAAGGACCCCTGGTATGCTCTGAGGGCAGATATGCCTCAAACCTGGATAAAACACCACCAGGGAACAGACCTATTGTGGCTCACTGCAAGTTAGCAGAGACATTCATGGGAGTTACAATTCTTCTCCTGCAACAACTGGAAAATGCTGATTGAAGGGCTCAGAGTGTCCCAGCAGGGTTAGGTGGCACTGCAATAATAATGACAGTATCCCACTGTCTATTTATATCACATTACCTTCAGCAAATCCTTTGCAAAGTCCTTCCCATCGTTCAGCCCATCCAGGTTTGCTATGAACTGTTGGCACGACATCTTTTTGCCAATGTTCTGTAAAGCAAAGAAGCAGCTCATTAAACCTGTGGAGAGTTTTGACTTTAATCAGTGTCTTTCAAAGAACAATTTTATATGTAATGCTGAAGCCTGGGCTTGTCCCAAGAGCTCAAAGGGCTTCTGATCTGATTTGCTGTTGGGCTCTCTGCTTTATTTGCTCATGCCAGCATCCAAATGTTTCAAATTACCTCTTTTTTAATGGTGGAAATAAGACACCTGAAAATAACCTCTCCAGCTCTTGCTGGAGTGGTCCTGGGCTCTGTGTCTCAAAACTCAAGACAAGCACTCTGCCTGGTGAAATGACAATGTTTGGATGGGGCTCCAAGCCTGCTGTGAGTGAAATTGTGTGAGCTTGCAGTGCCAGCACCTGGAACAGCCAGCACTGGGCAGGGGGATGCTGGTCCTTGATGGAAGCTGTTATTTTTGATTGCCATCACAAAAAGAAATGGTCCAGCTACTGGTACTGTGGAGAGGGCAACACATGTACACTGGGAGAATCTCACAGCCTGGAACACACTCAGCACCAGCTAATGCCAGCAATATTTGGTACCGATGCCTCCAGGCCACCTGGCATCCCTGATATCATGGCTTCATCATCTGTGACATCTTCCCAAACCCTTTACCCTTCACCTCCTCAGCCTGCAAGGGTTGAGGCAGGCAGCCTCTTCCCAGGCCTCCCCTGCAATCCTACCTCTCCCAAGGGATGGAGCAGAGGTGTCAGTGGCAATTATAGCATTCAGAAAAATGAGTTTGATGTCACAAAGGAAAGATGGGTGTTTCCAGTGCCATGTGGTATCCTTCACATGGTCAGTGTGTGGGGCAGACCCCGGTGGCACTGCTTGGAGGGGGCAGTGGAGGCAGTGAGGACAGCAGGAGCTGCCACCAGTGGTCCTGAGGATCCCAACAGCATCCTGAACTTGTTGGGCTTCACATCAGGGAAGGGGGAGGGTGACCACCCAGGAGGATGTGGGAGGATGGCCCAGAACAGCAGAGCCAGAGCCCTGCTCAGGGCTCAGTGAGGAAGAGGAAGGTCCTCAGTGGGTCTGGCAGGGGATGAAGCTGCAGGAGATGCCCTGCAGGGAAAGATGTGTCCTCTGGGCAAGGAAATAACCTCCTGAAAGAGATGACAGCAGAAACCTCTGCCCACAAACGTGCACTGCAGATAACCTGGGGGCTTCTCCCCAGACGAAAGCATCAGGAAGAAGCGATGGATTAAATCACCATGCCCCCCCTGCACCCCCTGCCTTCTGTGTGTGCAAACACTCTGGGCTGCACAGGGAGCCAGCACTGCCTTTGAGCAGCTCTGTCTGATACTCTTAATTATGCCTCCTGCTGCTGCCAGCTCCAGATGAGCTGGCTCCCTTGAGAGATCAAGAAAAAGAGGAGTAAAACACTGTTACAAATCTGCAGTGCCTGGGGATGTGGTGTGGCACAACACAGCTCAGCCCTGGTGGCTTTATCCCGGGGAGCCCCATTAGCCAGAGCTGCCAGCCAGTGTTCAGTGGGCACAGGGGCTGCAGAAGGGCTCAGGGAACGAGCAGACATGCAGGGATCTCAGCAGATAGGAGAGATCTGTGTGCTTGCTGGCCAGCGAATTTCGGACACAAAAGAGAAAGGAAAAACCCAGCAGCACAACAGAGCATGGGTGGAGAAAGGAAGGAGGACAAGGAGCCTCCAGAAGGGAGTTTTGGGGTGAGGCAGGTGCTGCCTGAGACCTGGAGGCACAGAATTGGTGCCTATTCCCAGCCCTGCCCTGAGACAGGGATGCAGAGAGCACAGCACTGTGCCCACAGAGTGATTCAGCACTGCATGCAGAGGCCAAGGCTCTTTTGGAAGCAGTGGACACAGCGAGATAACACAAATCACCACTCTTAAGGCCCTGTTTGGGTTTCTCTTGTTCGTGTCTGGGGCTCATATTCCTCCCAAGGGACGCCTTCCTTTTTGTTGTGTGATCTCTCTTTCTCTCTGAGACCTCTGAGCTCACCTGGGGCAGGAGCCACACCGTGGAAAAGCAGCTAATTGCTGAGCAATTGATCTGGTCGTGGATGTGTTCTAGGCTGCAGGAACAAAATCACACCTCTGCAAGGAACCAACCTGCAAATTCTGGGTACCAGTGAGCCCTGGGGCACAAACCTGCTGTGGGCAGGCTGGTGTCACTCTGCAGGTGATGCCAGGGGTGATGCTCACACCTTGGAGCTCCCCAGCCCTCCTTGTGCTGCTGACACTGAGCCCTGAGCTTGGCTTAAGGACACTACTACAGGGATGCCTTGGGTTTTAGCTTTTCTATTTTTCAGAATCTCTGCTGCTTAGTGTGTAACTCTGAAACTTCACATTAGGTGTTAGTGAGTTCTCTTCACAGGGGAGTCAGACAAAACAATTCCTTTCTAGCTGGAGAATCAAGGACAACTGGGACCCAAAAAGCAGAAACAACAGCGAGGGAAAGGGGGCAAGCCAGGGGCTGAGACTTCATAGCCTGGGGCTGTGGGTAGATCATTGACCCCAATGTGTAGATGAACCAAAACTCCGAAAAGTGTAAAACTCGTGACCAGGATCCATCTGGGATTTGATTTGGATGTAGCCCCAGCCGGGTTCTCGCACTGCCCAAGGTGAATCCTTTCAATAAATTCTGATTTTATTCCTTTTGCTCTGCCTAGTCTCTGTTCCAGGTCAGCCTTTCCAAGCAACACAGGGTTTGTAAGATTAATGGTGATGGACAAACAGAGTTAGGACCTGCCCAGGATCCCATCTCAAGCTTTGTTTGATGCTCTGCTTTTTGAACAAATCCCATTATTACTCCAGAAGGTGGTTTTCCCTAGAGGACCAAAATGTACCAAGTTGCTGATCTGTCACCATCCTCCCATGGCCAGGAGGGCTAACAGTGACAGTGGAAAGGACACATCCCTAAGCTTTGTCTCCCAGGGCAGAGATGGAGCAGGGCACTGCTTGCTTTGCCATAAAATGTCCTGGAGCTCAAACAGCACCAGCAGAACAAGGCAGAAAGTTGAAATAATTTGGATTATTTTACATGTATAGTCTTGATGCCTTAGGATTTAGCTTTTATATTTTTCAGATCCTGTACTGCTGTAGTGTATAACTCTAAAACTCCATAGCCTGTCAGCTCCTGTTCTCCCATTTCATTCAGACAAAACAATTCCTCCTTAGGCCTGAAAATCAAGGAAACCTCACTGTCTTCAGGCCCTGAGGGATGTAAACAACAGTGAATTGGGAGGGGACAAACTTGGAGTAAATTACTTCATTACCTGAAGCTGTAATTGGAGGATTAACCCCTGATATGTAAATGAACCAAACTTTTAATTGTGTGACCATCTTGGGTGTAGCCCCTCAAAGGCTTTTGACTGCCCAAGGTACCTATTGAAGGCTTTCAACAAATATCTGCTTTTATTCTCTTAACCTTGTCTAGCCTCTGTTCTAGGCAGCCACTCCAAGGCATCAGTCTTGGAAAGCTTGTTATATTTGGAATGTTTGTTGGTGACCACTGGCTTCTAACACCAACTCCAGGTGCTTCCATGAAAAGGGAATGTCTCATTTTGAACTCTTCTGGGTGCACTTGAGTAGAAAACCAACAGTGCTGAGGCCAGGTGCAAATCCCCTGTCCTAACCCTCGGTGTCAGGTCTTGGCTGGAATGGTGAACTAGACCCTGCCAGAGTCACTGCTGTGAGGAATTGCCCCTTTACAGACACACAGCCACCCCCTTTCCTCACCGAGGGCATCTCCCACTCCAGCAATGCACAGTAAAACACTGCAACACACGCACAACATCAAAAAGGAAAATAAAACCAAAAGTGACATGGAATATCATGGCAGCATCTCTAACAAGGAGGGGTGGGGATCGAGTCACACATTCCCAGGTACACCACAGTTCATGGAGGTTTCTTTACACCAGGAGAATTTCATGTGATGATATCAGCTGCTAATGGCTTGCTAAGTAGGGAAGAACACTGCACAATCACTTAGGATTCCAGACAAACAAAATTCCTCACTGTTTTTAACACAATCAAAACAAGTCAAATGCCAGTGCTTTAAAGCAAAACACTAGAAGGACTGCACTTACCACCTGGTAAAGGGTTAAAGAGCAGAAAGAGAGGTTCCAGGAGCAGAAGGAAATTAAAAAAAAAAAAAAAAAAGGAGGAAAAGGAGAAGGAGAAATTAATGTTACACATGCAGAAAAATAAAGAGAAGATTTTTCAAAGAAAAGCTCAGGCATTTGCACACCTGGTCAAAAGAAAGCTATTTTTTCTGTGCCTAGATATCATGAGAACATTTCTTCTTACCAGGCCTCTGAGCCAGCTTGTCAATGAAGAATAGAAATGGTGAGGTTTTTGAGGTTTAGGTTGGGTTTTTTGTCTCTTCAATTATGTCTCTCTTCCCAGAGGCATATTTTGGATTTTTTTTTTTTAACTTAAAAAAACTAGAGAAAATAAGATTATTTTGGATTGAAGTCACATAGTTTGCCTTTTGCCACAATGCTGCTTTTGCTGCTGCAGGAAATGATTTGATGGAAATAGTTCCTTGGCTCCAACCATTTTGGCTGGAGGATGAATGCTCTATGAGACTGATGCCACCACTGTGTGCAGAGACAGGTACTGGGAGCCTCTAAAAGGTGGTGAGAGATCTTCCCACAGCTTCCAGCATTTTCCAGCCACTCTTTTGGGCACTGAGCTCCGCTCTGCTCTTTGTGCAGAGGGCTATCTGCTATGAAACTCCCCGGTGGCTGCCTGTTACATCTTGGGGAAAAGGAACAGCTGGAACTTCATGTTTTGGGAAGGAAAGATCCAACCTAGACCTGTGTAAACCCACTGGCCCCCTTGCAGCAGATTTTGGGGAGCAAGAAGGAGCAGCCCCACAGGGACTGGCAGGGAAGACCTCACTGAGAGCTCCTGGGACAGGGCTGAGCTGGGCAGCAGGAAAGGAAGCAGCACTGCCTGGCCCTGGACAGGATAACTGATGGCAGCAGGACGAGTGCAGTGACACTCAGGTGTGGACCTGGCACCCAAAATTCCACCTGGAGCAGGTCAGAGAACTCTCTGCCAACCCATCTCAATTGTCCAGCAACACACTCAGAGTCAGGGAACAGAGCTCTACCCTGGGAAGGAATAAAGGGGGGATGCTCCTGCAAGGGCTACTTACATGGCCATGGAGGTCTGTGTTCAGCAGCATCAGGGCACAGGTGAGTGTGTGGATCCCATCTGCAACACACAACAGTCACAGCTGTGGCTTACCCCCCTTCTCATGCACTTCTGGTGTTTGCTGTCTTGGCAGCCCAGCTATTGCAAAACCAAGGCCAGTTGTTGTGTCTGGGGACTTTAAAGAGTATCTGCTCCCTTCAGCTGTGTAGGACTTAACAAAAAACCAAAACAAACAACACAGAACCCCCCCCAAAGACTCCTCTTTCCCCTCAGAGTTTACCTTTTCCTAAAACAACGACCATAAAATTGGCTTCAAAGCAGTTTTCCTTTAAAAGACCAAACTTCCCACTTCTAAACCCAAAGCAGCTGCTTGTGAAAGCAATATTCCAGTCCCTGCCTCCTCCCTGGTACTCTCCAGCCCTTTTGTGAGGTCCTCCAAGGACCACTCCATGTGCAACAATGTGTTTTTGCATCTCAGTGCTGTGAGCTGGGCATGCTCTGGCTGTCTTTGGGGGGTTTTGCCAGCACCCAGCATCCCCAGCCCCTCCCAGGGCAGGGATAACAACCAGGGCAGGATCCCTGGGAAAGGGAGAAGCTGCAGCCGTGTCCACATGGCTGTGGGTGGTGGGTCCTGCACTCCAGCTCTGTGCAGAGGTGGCCTGTGGAGTGGCCAGGAGCCAGAGGAATGGAAGCAGTACCTTCAGAGGTGCTCTCCTCGGGGTTGCACTGGCAGTAGCGCCGGGAGAAATGGATCAGCACCCGCTCCCGCTCCTGTGTCTCTCCCATCAGCGGGAACGCTTTCAGGAACGTCCTGCACAGAGAAAGGGGTGCTCAGGGTACTGCTGGGCAGTGTCCTGGCTAAGGTGGGACGTGGAAAAGGGTCATTTATCCTCCCCCCAGCCCCATGGAGCTGTGCAGGGAAACGTGCTGCCAGCTGGGATCTGATCCACCTCGGGTGTGATGGCACCAGCATGGGTTGCTCATCACAAGGAAAAAAATTGGTCCCACTTACTCTGATTCTGATTCCCGGGAGAGCTGCTCTCCACCCTGGCCCTCCTGTTGAAGCCCACTTTTGGAGGCACCACCTTGTGCCGAACGTGACACCAAGGATTGAATGACATCCTGGATCTCCCCCCAGTCCCTGCTCCTGTCACATGGATGGCTCATAAGCCTGGAGGAAACCCCGAAATCCCACCCCTCTCTCCACCCCAGAGCTCACCTGAGTGCTTTGTCAAGGGTCAGGCCAGTGAAGTCAAAGAAGCTGAGATACTCCTCTGCTACCAACTTGCTAAATTCATTACTGTAATTAAAGAGGGAGTGGTCAGCCCCTTAGTCAGGGAAGAAGACACTGTCCACAAGAGGAACAGCAGAATGCTGCCTCTTGCCCAGCCCAATCCCAGCAAGACATGATCTCAGACACAGGGAGACTTGCTCCTGGTCTCGAATGCTGCTGGAAAACCTCCCTGATGCACCCACAGCCAGCCCCAGCCACCTGAGGATGAGAGACACAGGCCCTGCTGCACCCCTGTGCTGCTGGCCAGGCAGAGCTTCCTGCCAAACCAGCCAGGGGGAGGCCACAGGGATACCCTGTGCTCCTCCAGCACCTGCTTCTCTCCCACTGCTGGATGTGCCCCCTCCTCCCACTGAAATATTCCTGCTCTCACCCACAGAGGCTTCCATCCCACCTTCTCACCAGAGCCCCTTGCTCCTGTGGCTGCTGGAGATTAGCAGGAGAGCTCAGCGAGCTCCAGGCAGGGGCTGCTGGCTCTGCCAAGGGAACTGGACAGGGTCACAAGGCATCAGAAGGCAGCCAGACCCCTGCAAACAATGAACTCCTGTCTCCAGGGACTCAGTGACATAGATGGGACTCCTTGAGCTCCAGAGCCAGTTAACATGCCCCAGGCCATGGGCTAACAACAGTGGCCAGGGCAGGACCATGTCCCACCCTAAGATGGGCTTTTATGTTTGCTCTGGTTTCCTCACTCAGGAATTATCCTCCTCTGTCTCTGTGCCAGTGCCCGCCCTTCTTGCAGGAATGGGTGCCGCTTCCACCATGACGACAGGGACATTCCTACAAGGAGAGCAAAGCATTTCCCATGGGGACATTCCTGCCATGCTCTGGCTGGTGGCCCTGCGAGGCATTTCCTGTGGGGACATGCTTGGCATCCTTTGCCTGCTGCCCTTTCAGCCTCTGCAGATCTCCTCTCACCTTACAGCCCAGTTTGATGCTCCCTCCCTCTGCCTGCTTGGGGAGGGTCCAGGCACCAGGAGTTCTGACTGACCTGCTGGGTCACAAGCCACCCCAGGGGGACACAGGAGCCCTGGCCTTTGCTCCCAGTCCATTCCAATGTGCCTGGACATGGAAAGATTTGTTGTTTTACAGCCTGAACCCCACTGCCCTGCAGAGCAGGGCGCCTTTTTGCATCACCTGGGTCACTTCAGATCTATAAGAAGCTTGTATGAGTAAAAGCTCATCTCAGGGGGNTGGGACTGCACCAACACCCTGACTAACCAATGGGGGGTCAGGCTGGATTCTCACTCTGTCAGTGTTTTGGGTTTGTGGGGTTTTTTTGGGTTTGATTTTTTGTAATACTGTATTTCTATTTTAATTTTTCCTAGTAATGAACTGTTATTCCTATTCCCATATCTTTACCTGAGAGCTCCTTAATTTCAAAATTAAAATAATTTGGAGGGAGGGGGTTTACATTTTCCATTTCAAGTAAGGCTCCTGCCTTCCTTAGCAGACACCTGTCTTTCAAACCAAGACAGGGATAAAACAGGCCCTGTGCCCACGTCGTGCTGCCCATGGCTGGGACCCTGACAGACCCCACACCCCAGGGCTCTGTGATGCTGGAACTGTCCTGGGCTGCTGCCACAGGGATTTGGTGGGCACAATTCTGGGAAACCCTACAAGGAAGTGCCTGGCACTGCCACCTTCACAGCCTGGGACAGCTCAACCTCCACAGCATAAGATGTGACTGTGGGCACTGATGGAGCTGAGAGGGCTCCAGACCAATGCTGGAACAAGAGTCTTCCATGGAGAGTTCAGTTGCCCAAACATTTGCCCTTCAGTGGGACAATGGTAATTTCTGGGGTTTAGGTTAATTTCACAGAATTGAGGCAGATGGAAACAAACTGTGGGGAGATATCCAATCTGCATTTCCTTGTCTGTCAAGCCTTTTCTGCCTGTTTGACAATGATGAATAGTTTTGGCTTTGGTTTCCTTTCATTTTTTTTTTTTAGAAAATTGCCAATTATCACCAAGAAAAAAGAAGTGGTAAAATGAGATTTCACTTTTTGTACAGCCCTCCTACATAAAGCTGGCCTGAAAGCATCACTTAAACTTAGTTTGCTCCCAGCACTATAGATTGGTCTTACATTGTCTTAGGTGAGCAAGACTGACTTAATACATATATTAATACCTATAAATACCTATCTCCACCCTATTTCCTTTTCTGCTCTGTCAATCCACCTGCATGATCCGAGAGCCTGCAGCTCTATTTAGGTCTCATGTCAGGAAATGGTTCAGATGTTAAAACCCAGCTGATCAAAACAAAACTTTTATTTCAAAGGCTGTGTCAATTCCCAGATGTGGGTCACCAAACAGCCTCCCAAGGTGTGAGGACTTCAGGTAACAGTAAAGGGACAGACTCAGAAACTCAGGGCTTGAAAATTCTCCCCTTAGTGAGCTGCCATGGCAAATTTGACAGAAAGGAGAAGGATGCTACACACCTGAGGCAAGAGCAACCAGCAATGCACCTGCTACAAGAACCTCAGCAAAGGAGAATGAGGATGTTGCCAGGTGATGCAAAGAGCCTCTCTAGGAGACAATTCCTGTGCTCCTTCTGTCCCAGCAGAAGCTGGGAATCACAGACAAGCCTTGGTACTCAAAGTGTGGGTATTTGCTGAGGGACAGGTGTGTTCTGCTGGTCTGGGCAGGGGGAGATATTCCAAGGACAAGAAAAAAAAAAAAAAAGAAATCCCAGCAGCACAGGTTATATCTGATCCAGGCACAGGATGATGGGGATTGGTGCCTTCACACCCACTGGCATCCTAAAATAATCTGTTACTGCTACACTTGTTACTGTTACTCTGTCTCTTAGAAATCTCTGTTAACTCTCCCATTTTTGAATATTTTTTGGTTACCCTTCTGCCTTACCCAGGCAAATCTACCAGCTGAAGAGCCTGGACTTCCCTGTGTGCCCCTGGCTCTCCAGCAAACCCATCCTACCCTCATACAGACTGGGCTGGAGGCTCTGCAGCAAGAACATTTTGGGGTGCAGTCATGAAACAGGTGGGGAGAGGCAGGGAGCCCAGTGCAGAGGCAGGTCTGGCTCCCCAACCCTTCAGCCTGGGGATTGCTTTAGTCTTTCTGGGCTCTTCCAAAGGCAGGAAGCTCTTGGATCTGGTGGGCAGCAGCTTGTGACATTTACTGCCCAATTGCTGGATCCCAGAAACCTGGGATTTCTGAGCTTTCTGTGCTTTATGACACTGACCCCCTGGAGAACACTGCTTTTGACCTGAGGCCTTGGAAAAGGCTTCCAAATTTGAGTGATGAAGTTAAAATGATGGGTGTGCAGTTAAATAGAAGTATGTGATTTCACATGGTGAAAGGTTTTAAATTTGGGGTTTTTAGAATATAGTAATAGGTATGGGACAAGATGGAGGATTTTGGGTATTGTTTCTTTCTGTCTTCTTCTTCATGATTTCTGGTAGTAGTTTTTGGTTGGATAGTTAGTGCTACACTGCAGGTCACAGATGTTTGGTTATTGGGTCAAAAGTATAAATAATATAGGTGTTAGTTCTTTATTGGACTGTTTAGCTTTAAAAGACCTTGCAACTGGCTAAATTCACCTCCATTTTGCTCACGTTTAGCTGGTAGCTAGAAGTGTTGCAGAACTCTCTGTACTTTAGATAAGATTTAATAAACAACCAAGCCTGAACACAAGAAATTAATCTCCTTCATGTTTTTAATCCTGACTCTGAGTGAAGACAGAAGAAAGTTAAGACAAGCCACTAATTAAGTGGTGTAGATACCACATTTACACCTAATAAATACCACAGGCAGCTTGTAGGATTCATATTTTAAGGACGCTGGGCTTCAACTGGAAGGATCTCCAGCAGCCCTGACTCCATCCAGCACACACAGGCTTGGCCCTTCCTGCCTTTTCCTGCCCTCCCAGTGCTCCCCAGCCCCGTGTCTCTGTCCCCCCACGTACTTTTTCCCGAGCTGTCTGGCCACGTCGCAGCGCTTGAAGCCCTCGAGGTTGTAGAGGCGCTTGGCCAACCTCTTGGCAGCCTCGCTGTCCGCCCTGCAGCCGTTGGCCAGCGTGTCCGTGCTGCCCTGGTCCAGCTGCTCCGTGCTGCCCATGTCCGAGTCCGAGTCTGACAGGGTGTCCTTCAGGCTGGCGTCGCTGTGCAGACACAGGAAACATTCAGGGAGCTGTGGCGCGGCTCGGTGAAACCCGCGGAAAACGCCGCGTTTTGATTCCTTCTCGCCCTCACACACGCACAAAAAAAAATTATGGAAAAAAACCCAATATGGCTGTGAACTGGGTGTTAGACAAACCCTCCTGCATTTCAGCTCAAATTAAATAGTGCAGGGTAATTCCAAACTGGTATAAAAGGTTGGGGAGAGGGCGGTTTCCCCCTGAGAAATGAGGATGTATCAAAGTAAACAGCCTCAACACCTTTTAAACTTCCTCTCTCCCCACTGGGGATCCCAAGCTCTTTCCAAGCCATGGACACCATGGAAATCTTAGGGATAGATGCTATGCTTTTCAGTTCAGGTTATTTCAGGATGAGAAACTACTTTTGTCAATGGGACTGGAACCAGACCAGCTTTTACTGGTGACCTGCTCTCCCATAGTTGCTTGCTGGCCTCATGGCCAGCTGTGCCCACAGACAAGCCCTGAGCAGCCCTGCTGGCACCACCTAGGTGCAGACACAGCCCTTTATTTTCCTGCCCAAGGCCACTTACAGCATCAATTCCTGCATTTCGAGCAGTGTGACTCACTGCTGCCTGACAGCTGGACATTGGATCTTGCTCCAGCTCTCCCCTGACCTGGTTGCTCATCACCTGGCTTCCTCATTCAGGGAAGTGCCCTATGAATGAGCTGCTGTCTCCTATGGGTGATGGTTTGGGTCTGAGCTGGTCTGGAGGATGAAGTCTGCTGATCTCCTCGTTGCCTGCAGAAGAACCTTTGGGGGGGCTTCTGTAGGGGTACCCTGTCCTAAGTGAAACCTTGAGGTTTCCCTGCACTTCAGGGGAATTTGGGAGGGCACCTGACCCTCCCCAACCTGCCAAGGGCTTTGCAGGTGCAGGTGAAAGTTTTCCTGCTGGTGTTTGGCTGTGCCACAACAGCACATGAGAGGAAGCATAAGGGGTGAAAGAGCAGTTCCAACTCAATCGTGTCCTCTGAGCCTTGCTCCTGGACTGGGACCCCATTAAAAAAGGAACCACTGTCCAAAGAACTCCCTGCCTTACCTGATGGAGTTAATGATCTTGGTGGCATCTTCCTCTGACCCTTCCATGTGGAATCCATTTGGGATGCTCTTCAAGGACAGCCGGCTCAGCACATTCTCTGACCTGCTGCTGGTAATCGAGTGTCTGAGAGGGCTCCCAAAATCCCCCTCTGCTGGCTTGGCTGCTGCCAGCTCTTGCTTATCAGCAGCCATGTGGTGAAAGGCTTCTCTCTGCTGGGCTGCCAGTTTCTGCTCCAGGAGCTCGGGGCTCTCCTTGGCCCTTTGCTGGATCAGAGGGGTGAGTGGTGCCTCAAAACTGACACAGCTGTCAGTCTCGTCTGTGAGGGACAGCACGTCCAAAGAGTCCAGGCTGCTGTAGTAGGTTCCCTTCATAAGGTCAGACTCAACAATCTTCTCGAAGGTCGAGCTGAAGCCATCCCTGATGTCTTTGAATTGGAAATGCTCCCTGTCATCATCACTGCAGCTCAGCTTGGCGTCTCCAGAAGCAAACCTGGACAGAAAGGAGAATTGTAGAAAATACTGTCAAGGCAGTTCTTGCCCTGTTCCACTTGGGGCTGGGGGGCAAGAGAAGAAATGGCTGCTGTGATAATGGCCCTTGGGATTTTTGTGGTATAACCTGCTTGATTCCCAATTTTGTCACAAGGTTCTAGAGCTGAAAAAAACATTTCTGTGATGAGCAATCCCAGAGGCCCAGCCAGCATTAACTTGGTCATGTCCCAATAAAAAGCCAAACCTCTGAACTGCAGACTTTCGCATATGACATTGCTACTGGATCCAGTGCCAGAATAACATCCTGGTTATCACTTAGCAGGTCCCACATTGCCATAATCCCAAGGAAGACAGCCCTGGGATTATTAACTACTCACACCACAGACCTTGTATATTCCAGCCCCTCTACTTGTCCCCTGATGGCCCTTCACCATCCCCATGTCCCTCCTTTGGACACTCCCTCACAGTTTTAGATCTTTCTCATATTGTGGTGCCCAGGGCTCAAGGTGAGGCCACCCCAGCCCAGAGCAGAGTGGGACAATCCCTGTCCTGGCCCAGCTGGTGATGCTGGGCCTGATGTCCTCCAGGACATGGTTGTCCCTCCCAGCTTCCAGGGCACTGCTGACTCATGTTCAACTTGCCATCACAAGTTTGCCATCACCATCATCATCAAGTTTGCTGTGCTGGTGGAGAGCAGATCCTGCCAGAGAAGGACATGATGGGGACCAGGACATTCTCGCCTCTGCACTGCAGTCTTTCTGCAAAGTTTTTCTGCAAAGTTTTATTTGATGGAATGTGAATATTTTGACAGCTATGCGTTGCCATTGGAGGAAATGTGTGGGCAAAAGCCACAGTCCCAAAACTGCAGGTGCTGAGTGTGTCTATGAACAAAAGGTGGGGATTGATCTGCTAAAATTTTGCTCTTTTTCCATGAGTTCATGGGGCTGAAAGTAGAGACTACTGTTCCGTGGTGAATCTCGCAGTTGGACTGCACAGTTGTGACCACCCTGAAATCAGCAGGGCCAATGTCGGGGGGGTCTGAGAAAGTGAAAGACCTCTAGGCAGCACAGCCACAAGGAAAGGAAAATGGGGCTTTGACAAACAGTGAATGCCATGGGATAAACCAGAAAGGTTTAAAAGGGGATTCAGTTAATGCAAACTGTAACAAACACTCAATCTTTGTCTCTATTTCCCTGATTTTTTTTACCAACCATTTCCCAGTCAGATGCACTAACCTACCTTCAGGAGCACAACCATGGGCTCTTTCTCCAGCTCTACCATGCAGTGATGACCTTGGATGATTTCCCCCTTTAATTCTCCATTCCAGTGGGAAGAGCAAGACTCAACACCTTCTTGTAAAGTACTTTAAATTTCAGGGAGAAAATGCATCATACAAGCAGCAACGTGCAGATGATGATAAATTATTTGTCATCAGGAACAAATAGTCGACTGCTCATTAGTAAAAGATCAGGCCAGGTTCTCCTATACCCAGAATGGGTCATAACAGCAATTCCCCAAAGGGGAGTAAAGAAAAAGATGGGGAAACTCAGAGGTGATGCAGGATGACAGCAACTTCCTGGTGCCTTGGTCCATCTGTCAGTTCTTGCTGACCCACACTGACCCAGGAGAGCTGGACAGTCCATGTGGCCAGGGCAGAGCAGCTCCATGCTGTGCTGGCCCAGCCACACATTCCTGCCATTTACCCTAAAGATAGATGGTCAAAGCACTGATGAGCTCCAGCACAGTGAGCCAACCCGATCTGCAGGCACTAAGTGGTTTCCCAGACTTCAGCTGTGTCCCAGAAGTTTTCCAGCTGCCCTTCTGCTTTGAATATAGCGTGTGACTTGTCCCTTGTGCATTCAGCCTCCCAAAAGACTCATTTGCTATCCAAGTGAATATGTTTAGAGCACAAGATCACGGACTCTGCAGGCAGACCCCAGTCAGGTTGCATCATCTCCAGATCCTCAGCCTGCCACTTCTACCAATTCATGCCCTAGTACCTTAAAATAATTGCACTTCCAGTGATTGCAGCAGCGTTCTCTGACCACCTTTAGTTTCCTTTTGAGCTTGCAGGCTCTGCCAGGGAGCCACCTACCAAGCAAATATGATTCCCCTGAAACCTGAGAGACTTGCAGCTATCCAAGACCTGACTGCAGAGCTCACGGGGCTCGTGGGACCTGCCTGGGGACAGCAGCAGCCTGCCCTGGACACTTCCTCTGCAACAGCTTCAGCTGTGCTTTCTGAAGCAGTGCTGCTGCTTCTTGCTGGGGCTCTTGAGTGAAACAAACCACCAGCTTTTTATAGAGAAGCCTGTTCAACAGCAGAGAAACAAAGCAGGAGGGATGCCTGCTGTCAGCCCTGCGTGGCTCCCCAGCCCTGCTGCCCACGCTCCAGACAGTGCTCGGAACGTGCAGCTCAGCATGGAGCCTGCACGGGGCCAGAGCTAGACTGCTATCCCCAGGCCACCCTGGCCACCCTGTCCCTTCACAGCTCCTCTGGGACAACCCCTGCTGCTCTTCTTCAGCCCTTCCTGCTTGCAGCATCTCTCCTGCCCCAGGGTAGGTGCACAGGCAGGGCAGTAAAATTCACAGCTGGCATCAGCCCCGGGTGGCTACAACACAGAGCCCTGGCTGATTTCTGGTGGCAAAGGGAAGCATCCACACCCCTCCTGCAGGAATGGCATGGGAAGAACGTCTCCTCATCCCAGTGAGCTGTCATTCCCCCTAAGCCCCCAGCCTGCAGAATCCCATGGAGGTCTAGAAACCTGCAGAGGCATAAAATTAGCTGTGGACACCGAACCAGTGTGAGTGTTGCCCAGCCCGGAGAGTTCTCCTGTGAGCCAGGCTGCCAGAAGAGAGGACTCAGGGACTGAGGGACATTGCACACGCACAGGTTTGTCTCAGGGACTTGAGAACTGGATGACACTCGTACCTTTTGTCTCACACTGCTGTCCCTGTCACCCAGGCGCTGGTAACACCTGTCACAAGTGCCGTGGAGAGGAATTCAGTGCCATGGCCACTTCCAGATACACAGCTGCCACCTGCTAGCCCAGGGACTGCCAGAGCTAGCCATGCTGCCAGGGGCTTCCAGGGCACACCAGCCTCCTAGACAAGCCTGGCTATCCAGCATCCCCAGGCTGCTGTGCTTGCCCTAAGTTACTTCAGGTAACTCTGCCATAAGTGCTGCAGTTCAATCTCCAACTTGCAAGTGGGACACCCCCAAAATGGGCTCAACCAGCTCCTCTCGAGATCCCAAAAGCTTCCCCTTCACTTTAGTGACTCTGTGAGCAGACACTAGCTCTAATCACAGCTTTCTGCGTTCGTAACAGGAAAAAACTGTGCGAGAAGCCCAGAGAGAAAACAGAGTAAAATGTAACAAACAGGGAAAAAATGCGCGAGAAGCCCAAAGAGAAACAGGAGCGGAAAGCCACAGTCAGCCATGAGAGCAGCTGCAGCTCCTTAAAATGACGAGTTACACACGGAGCACAGTAACTCGAACCAGCGAGCCTCGAAAACAACACACACAAAGCAGGACCGAGCTGAACTCACTCACCCGAACTGCTCCTCTGCCTCGTCAGCGCTCAGAGCTTCCGAGGAGCCCAGCACGCTGTGCCACCGCTCCTTGCTGAGAGCCCCGCTCGCCACCTCCAGCCCGGGGGAGCCGCTGTCCCCCAGCCCGGGGCTGCCGTGCCCGGCTGTGTCCCCGTCCTGCGGCCGCTCCCGGCCCGTGGCCAGCGCAGTGTCCACCCCGTTGGCCAGCACGGCCCCGCTGTCGCTGGCAGCGCCCGTCCCTTGTCGCTGCTCGCTGAGCCTCTCGCCCGGCTCTGTCACCGCTTCCAGATGTTCGTGCCGCTGCTCCCCGCGCTCCCCCTCCGCTCGGGAGGGCTGAGCATCGTGCCGGGGGCTGGCTCTGCCGCTGGCAGGCTCCGCTGGCGGGCTCGGCTGCTCGTCCCCATCGCTGCGGGCCAGCGGGGACGGCTGCGAGCCCGGGGAATGCGGCTGCGAGCCCGGGGAATGCGGCTCGCACTCCTCGGGGGCAGCCCAAGGCGAGGGGCTGGGCTCGCTCATGGTCCCCTCCTTGTCCCCCGGCGCTTACGGGATCCCTCCCCGCGCTCAGCTCAGCCTCGGGGCTACCTACACGGGAAAAGAAAGGAAAAAAGGGAAAAGAAAGGGGAAACAAAACACATCGGGAAGGGCAAGTTGAAGCCCCCACCCCACCTCACATCCTATATCCTCAATAGGGAAGGACTGTTCTGGTGTTTGGTTGTGGTGCTGAGCCCCTGGGGCACAGGCACCGGCCTTTCCTGCTGCTCCCACAACCCCAGATGGCCTCAGAACAGGGGAAAGGTCCCACACAGGCTGATAGTGCCCAGGGCTGGGGACAGGAACGTGGCATGGCTGCATTTTCCAGGCTCACTGCTGGGATGCCATTCCCTGCCCTTCAGAAATAGGAGAAACAGGCAATAAGCGTGATTTATTCTTTTCTAACCGTTCTAAGCAGCTGTGCTGTGCCAACCTGTGTGATTCTCCCTGCTGACTTAGCATTTCTGCCTGCCAGAGCACCACTTCTCCTTTCCCAACACACAAGTACTGCTGAAGGGTGTCACAGGCTGCCAGCTAAAACTCTGGCAAAAGTGTCCTGATTGAATATTCCCTGGGATGCTCTCTCTGTAGGGCAAGCGAAGGACACTGTTTTGCACTGATAGAAGTAGTTTTTTTGACAAAAAGACACTTTATTGGCAAATAGACTCATTGATGCAAAGTCTGCAAGGTCTTGCAAGAACTATCCTCAGCCCCACAGTGCTGTGCAAACTGCTCCATCATAACCTCCCACAGCTGCAGTCAAGTGCCACCAGAAATTCTCTTCTGGAAGCAGGAGTATTCTGCATGGCACCCAGGCTGAGCCATTGTAACAGCTGATTTTGGTTTTAAGCAATATGTGTCTTCACAGATACTTTTAAAATATTATCTGTCTTCATAAGGCTGTTCAGCCTGGAGAAGAGAAATCTCTAGAGAGACTTTAGAGCCCATTCCAGAACCTAAAGGAACTCCAAGAGAGCTGGAGAGGGACTTTGATTAAGTGTCAGAACAAGGGCAAATGGCTTCACACTGACAGAGGCTGCATTATAGATTGGGAAGAAATTCTTCCCTGTGAGGGTGGTGAGGGTGCCCAGAGAAGCTGTGGCTTCCCCATCCCTGGAAGTGTCCAAGGCTAGGCTGGATGGGGCTTGGAGCAACCTGGGATAGTGGAAGATGTCCCTGCCCATGGCAGGGGGTTGGAGGATAATCTCTGAGGTCCCTTCCCACCCAAACCATCTGGAGATGTGACTGTGATTCACCTGTACAGGAAGCCTGGCTAATCAGTGCCAACAGGCAGACGGGACTCTGGGGTTCTCCCCCTAACTTGGTTCCTAACTCACCCTGAAGCAGGTTATTCAAATTCCCTGCCTCAGTTTTCCTCTCAGTGAACCATCACCTTTGAGCAGCCAGGAGGGTGCCCAGCTTCAGCAACAGACTTTGGGTGCTCTCACTTGCTAAGCTGAAGATTTCGGTAGCACTAAAATCACTAATTGCTTGGTGAGGTCAGGGCTCTACCAGATCTTGTAAACAAGGGGTGCAGAACTGCAGGTGCCTCTGCTCTTACAGAGCACCTCTCACCCTGTGGAGGTGTCAGCAGCTTCCTCTGCACCTGAGTAAAGGAAGGGAGGGATTTGGACCCAAACACCCCTCTGTGGCCTGGGGAAGGGCAGATCCACATAGGTACATGCTGAGCTGCTGCTGAGCAGGACAGATCCCAAGGGGAATCCCAGTTCCTGCCTGACTTTGCTCTGGTCCCACAGCCCAGGCAATCCTGGACCTCAGACCCTGCTCTCCATGTCCTGCTCCCCACGGCAGGGAGGTGTGATGGGCTGGGGAGTTCAGAGCCCTGCATGGGGTGAGGCCCTCCTTGAGGGCTGCCCTGAGGTGGGGCAGGTCCCTCCTGGAAGCAGTGCTGGCAGTTTTTACCTCTCCTCCAGGCGCATCCGTGAGCATCCCTCGCAGTCACGCCTATGGCAGCCGATCCCTGCACGGCCCCTGCCTGCAACAAGGGAGCAGAGAAAGTGAGACCCAGCCCAGAGAGAGAATCCTGCTGCTTTCCTGCCACCCTGCTGCTGCTCTCCATCAGGCTGTTTCCCAGACCCATCCCAGGACTCCTTGGCAGAGCACTGCAAGTGCTTTTTGCTCAGCATGCTCTGATTTTCTGGGGTTTCCTGACATGGCAGGGCAAGATTATTCTTTACACAGGGCTTCTGACAGCTTTCCTTACACAGCCCCCCTCAACCAGCTAAAGGGGAGCAAAGAGACTCTGTGGTTGCAGGTTTCAGGAGAAACTTGTCGATGTGAGCCCATAGAATGTCCAATTTCACCCATCAGGTCCACAGAGTGAGATACCTGAGTTTTGGACTGATCCCCCCAACAACCCCTCCTCAGCCCCACCAACAAACAAGAGCCACGTTAAAGGTCTTTGAGCTAAATGCAAGCAAATCTGAGCTATCACAGGGATTGATGTAGCAGCATTTCTCTTGCAGAGTGTTTTGCACAACGCAGGGATGCACAGTGATGTGTCCCCCTGAGGTGACCCCAGGCTGGGGGAGCATGCCAGGTCACCACAGATGGTGTGTCCCCTGCAGACAGCTGCCTGAGCTCACACAGAGACTTGCACAGAGTTGATGGAGACAAAAAGACAGGACACCACTGTGTGTGTGCTGCTGGAGGTGATGGGTGGATCAGGGTCCAGATGTGCCACCTGCTTTCCAGTCCCTGGAAAGAGCCCACGGAGCAGCTTGGCAGCAAATGTGTGTCGATTCCCTGCAGAGGGATCTGCTTATACCCTCTCTTGGGCTTGCCCTTGCAGGCCTTCAGCTTCATTCTCCACTAGCATGACAAGAGAAAGGCTGGCCTAGACTTCCTGGGTCACCAGCACATCAGCCTCCTGTAACCCAGAATCCCACCTGGGGCAGCAGGAGCTGAGCCCTCCCAAAACAAGCCCCTGGGACACTCCTCAGGTTCACACATGTGGGCCAAGTTTCCTCTATCCTGTTCATCTGCCATCCCAAATTAAGAGGGAAAAACAAAAATTTGCCACCAAATCCAGAAGGGGAAAATCAGTCCCAGGCACTTGGTGTTGCCATGCACTGACAGCAGGGCCAAGCCAATGCAGCATGTTCCAGGAATTTACTTACAAAACTACCAACACTCTCCCGAGCAAAACCACACTGTGATCCCAAAAATACTGAAAACCCAACATGGGCCAAATTTTGACTTTCTCAAAGTGAAGGTATAATACAGATATGTAAGACATGCAACGCCGGGCCACTGCTCAAATCTTTGGAGGAATCTTTCCAGCAAAACTTTGCTGGCCTTTTTCTTAATATGAGATGAATAATGTGGAGGGTTTTGAGTGAAATTTTTTAAAAACAGGCAAAAGGCTTTGAGCTGAAATTCTCCACCTCCCTGCCATCCATCCAAAAACTCCAGTAGGAACCACCCAAGCTGAATTCCAGTCCAGTAGTTCAAGCTTGGCACAGCAGTATGCAACCAGAAAACAGGAAACTAAAAGCAGTTAGGAGATGAGCCTGACTAAAAAATGTTGGAAAACCTCAGTAAGTGTGCTGTCCCAGCCATCCCTCCTAACTTTAAGTAACTTACATTATTTATATTTAAAAAATACCCCACAATTTCTTATTACATATAAACTACTACAGTTGTTAAGCATTATACTACTGTTTCACCCTCTCTGAAGTCTCACTGGAATGTTTGTGGTCTGGAAGGAGTGCTGAGGAATCAATACTTAAAGCCTTAGTCATGTTCCTCCTTGGCCTGTGTTTCTGCTGGAGAAGAGGCACCAGGGAAAGCCCTGGCAGGATGTGTGCACAGACAATTCCTGAGCTGGGAACACCATCAGCTTCCAGTGTAGCAAAACTGGGAGCTGAGGTCAGCCAGGAGGAGAAATCTGGGCCTCTTGCTGCCTCCTCACCCTTGAGGTTTGTGTGTCTCTGTTGGAACCCAGAAACCTGGGAGTTTGGGACCTTCTGTGCTTTCTGGCACTGACCCCCAGGAGAACACTGCTTTTGACTTGAGGCCTTGGAGAAGGCTTCCAAATCTGAGTGATGGAGTTGGGATCACCAGTGTGTAGTTAAATAGAAGTGTGTGCTTTCACATGGTGAAGGGTTTTGAATTTGAGGTTTTTTCAACACAGTAATAGGTACGGGACAAGATGGATGTTGTTGGGTGTTGTCTCTTTCTGTCTTCTTCCTTCTTCTTCCTAGTTTCAGGTAGTAGTTTTTGNGGAACCCAGAAACCTGGGAGTTTGGGACCTTCTGTGCTTTCTGGCACTGACCCCCAGGAGAACACTGCTTTTGACTTGAGGCCTTGGAGAAGGCTTCCAAATCTGAGTGATGGAGTTGGGATCACCAGTGTGTAGTTAAATAGAAGTGTGTGCTTTCACATGGTGAAGGGTTTTGAATTTGAGGTTTTTACAACACAGTAATAGGTACGGGACAAGATGGATGTTGTTGGGTGTTGTCTCTTTCTGTCTTCTTCCTTCTTCTTCCTAGTTTCAGGTAGTAGTTTTTGGTTGGATAGTTAGTGCTGTGGGTCATGGATGTTTGGTTATTGGGTCAAAAGTATAAATAATATAGGTGTTAGTTCTTTATTGGACTGTTTAGCTTCAAAAGACCTTGCAACTGGCTAAATTCGCCTCCATTTTGCTCACTTTTAGCTGGTAGCTCGAAGTGTTGCAGAACTTTCTGTACTTTAAATAAGATTTAATAAACAACCAAGTCCAAACACAAAAAATTAATCTCCTTTGTGTTTTTTAATCCTAACTCTAAGTAATGACAAAAAAAAAATAAAACAAGCCACTAATTAGCTAGTACACTAGTACAGTTAACCCATGTAGAAGTCTCCCATTGGATCCCTGCTCCATTGCACACACCTGCTTGGGGGCTGCTGTGTGCACCCAAAGCCTGCAGAAAGCTGAGGGTGTAGCAACCCATGACAAACTCCCAACCAGTCACCAACTACTTGATTTTTGCTTGCAGTGACAGCCACTTGAAGAACACATGGGTTATGAGTGGCTGAGGCTTCCCAGAATCTCCAGAGGAACTGCAAGATTGGATTGTGACAGGCTGTGGCTTTGATCTCTTCATGGTGATGCCTTGTACTGGAGCCACACAGCCAGCTCCTGCCACACTCCCAGCTCATCCCACATCAGCTGCAGAGGGTCTGTGCCACCCTACAGCTCACCCCACATCAGCTGCAGAGGGTCTCTGTCACCCTACAGCTCACCCTACATCAGCTGCAGAGGGTCTCTGTCACCCTACAGCTCACCCCACATCAGCTGCAGAGGGTCTCTGTCACCCTACAGCTCATGTGTGACCTGCTGCATCCCCACCTGTGTGGGGAATGTAAATGAGCAAAGCGAGGAGCACACAGGCTGTGAGGCCACAGCTTGGAAAACCTGAAGACAAATGATGATGGAACAGCTGGTTGCAACTGTCCACATCTGCCTCCAGCAGACAGCTGGAAGGTCACCAGCTCTGGAGAGAGGCCAAACCCAGACTCCCAACACCGTTCTGTTTGCTCTGGAAAGCACCAAAGTGCAGCTCAGCCTCTGAAGCTGCCATAGCTTCAACCAGGCTGTGGGGAGAGGACACACTGCAGCACTGGGGCAAGGGATGGGATGTTCAGAGGACCCTCTGGGGCTCCTCTGACTGTCCCAAAGCTGCACAGCCGGGCTGCCTTCAGACTGCAGGCTGACATTCCTCAAATCCCTCCTCATTTCCTTCTGTTTCTGCTTTGCAAAGTGCTCTCTGAAGCAGGTAAGGGCTGCAAAGTGGTGTGTGGGTCCCATCAGTGGATTTTCACAGGTCTTGCCCCTTTCTGCAGGCTCAAGCACCTTCACAAGTGACTGCTCTTCCCTAGGTCCTGGGAATGGGGTGGGCACCCCTTGCACGTCCAGTGTTCCCAGCCTCCTGCAAACTTAACTGGGGTTAGCATTCAAAAAAGGGTCTGGCAAGAAAAGGGGATGACCTGGCACACATCCCATCCAGGACTGGTCACAAGAGCAGATAATGTGGCCCTGTTGAGTTATAGACAGTTGGTAAGCAGGAGCTCCATGATTTGGAGCAGACCAGCTCTGTAGGGCCCATGTAAACAGAAGAACATGGATTCATGCTAGAAGGAGCACATTATTGCTGTAGGAGAGGCTAAGGGAAGCCAAGGCATCCATGATCCATGGCTAACCATGGCCTTTCCATCTCCTTCCCAGAGCTGGGGCTTGGTGGGAGAGATGGGACAGAGGCTGAGGGGGCTGAGGACCCCATCCCTGAGACCATCTCATGCTGCCCTGGTGTGCAGGCCAGACTCAGCAAGCCAACAGCTACTACCTTCATTTAGCAGAATTCCAGCAGCACCAGCTCATCACTGCGAGTTTCCAGTGCCACAGGACAGCAATTCAGGACAGCCACTCACTCCCTGCTCCAGCCCTGCTCTGCCCTGGGTCCTGCACATCCCCTGGACCAGGAGGAGACAGGGCAGGGCTGGTTGGGAGGGAAGGAGAGCAGAAATATCCCATCACCTGTTTTGGGATGATGCTGGATTTGCAGTGGGGCCAGTGAAGCCAGGCTGGCATCCACGGCAGGGAAGCACTGGTCCCCAAGAGGCCGGGCAGAGATGCAGCAAAGTTTGCCCTGATTTTGTGAAAGGTTGGAAACCACACAGCAGCTCTTTCAGGGACTGGCTCTGGAAGTGTCCCAGCTTTTGTTGAAGCTGAATGGCTGGTGGGAAATGATTTATTTTTAATTTTCTTCCCTGCATTAGGAACTGGAAAGGCTCCCACTTCAGTTTTGTGTAACCACTTGGCTGCTGGGACACAGGAAGGCTTGGAGAAGAATCCTGCTGCTTAGTCAAGCATGAGCTTCTCCTCAAGTTCATGCTGAGCTGGGCTGTTTCCTGCTCCAGCCTTGCTTTTCCTTGCTGCTCTGCATCCCATTCCCTCCAGCTTAGAATCATGGAACGGTTTGGGTTGGAAGAGATGTTGAACTTCTTGGGCTAAAATGCCTATAAGAAACATCATTTACTGTGCTCTGAGTTCCTGTCCCCTGTGAGCAGGAATGGAATGTGCCCAGCTGCCATTCGATGTGCAGGCTGTAGATCCCATCCATTTGATCACATCCATTTGATCCCATCCATTTGATGTCCAGGCTGTAGATCCCATCCATTTGATCCCATCCATTTGATCCCATCCATTTGATGTGTGCAGGCTGTAGATCCCATCCATTATTTGATGTCCAGGCTGTAGATCCCATCCATTTGATCCCATCCATTTGATGTGTGCAGGCTGTAGATCTCACCCATTATTTGATGTCCAGGCTGTAGATCCCATCCCCAGTGTGGCAGCAGGACAGGGATGGATGTGTTTTTCTGGCCTGCCTTGCCAGTGAATTTATAAAAGGCAGGTGTCACACATCACCCTGCACATGGGCACGGTCAGGGCTCTTTGAGGAGACAATCCTGGAGAGACATGGAGAGATCACAGCCATGGTTCCTCTTTTTGAAGCACATTTCTTCCTTCTTATGTCTCTGCTTTGACCTCTGCCCTTTCAACATGGCTGAAAATAAAAACCTTCTACCATTCTCATTGTGAAAATCCCCATTTATTTCTCCCATGGACTTGGTTTTTATATGATTTTGAAGACTCAATCACATTCTCAGCTCCTCTTCTCCAGATTGTAGACCCTGTCTTTTTAGCCTGCTCTCAGAAGACAGCTTTTCCACCCCCTCGAGTATTTTGCCTACCTTTTTCTGGATTTTCTCTAATTCTTTTACCTCTATTGCTCTGTTACAATCTGAACACAGGGAAGGCAGCACTGCATAGTGAACTCAAGATGTGGGCACACCAAAGACTGATGCAGCACCAAACTGCTCTGTGCATCACCCCCTGCTCTGTGCAGGGGCCTCTCCCTGATGACACCAAGTTCTAAATCACCTGCAGAATTTCAGGTGAGGGCAGGGCTGGTCTGAGCCCTCAGCCACACACTGATGCCAGAATTACACTTTGCAGAGCTCCTGGAGTACTGATGGCCATTGCTCACGGGCAATGTGCTGTCCCAGTGCTTTCCATCCATCTCTGCCACTGCAAACTGGTCCTACATCCTTCACTTCCAATGTGGAAAAGAGGCTGTGGATAAAACATATCCCACAGACTAAAATAAACCAGCTACATGCTAAAAAAAGAGCCTTTGGGTAATCAGAATCACTGTGCATGGAACGTATTTTTTCTTGAAACCAAATCCTGCAGCTCCTTATTTTGAATTTTTATTAGAGTCCCCAGAGCAATTAGGACACATTGAGATCCAAATGACTCCTGCTAAACTTCATCCTGGGGAAACAACAGCAGTTTTTTGCTTATAGAAAACAATAAAGCTGAGTCTTAAAGTCCTTAACAGCTTTCCTGTTTGCAGTCTTTTGCAGTTACTAAAACAGGGAAGAATAAAAGAATATATTTAGCATTTTTTGCATGTTCCTTTCCTCGTACTGACACCTTGGCTGGGCAGCACTTTGTGCACTGAGCCTCCCTCCAGCCCTGGGGGTGCACCATGCAAACCTGACTGCCCCCTTCACAGGGCAAACAGAAGGGGTGAAAGCCTGGACTGTGTCCAGCTCTGGGCTTCTCAGGACAGGAGGGACCTGGGGGTCCTGGAGCAGGTCCAGTGGAGGCTGCAGAGCTGAAAAAGGGCCTGGAGCATCTCTGTGCCCAGGAAAGGCTGAGGGAGCTGGGGCTGCTCAGCCTGGAGAGGAGCCCCAGCTGAGAGGCGCCTCAGCCCTGGGTGTTCCCAGGTGTCTCTGTCTGTCCCTGGGTGTTCCTGGGTGACCCTGTGTGTCCCTGGGTGTCTCTGAGTGTCCCTGTGTGTCCCTGTCTGTCCCTGGGTGTCCCTGGGTATCAGTGTGTCCCAGGTGACCCCAGGTGTCCCCAGGTGTCCCTGGGTGTCTCTAGGTGTCACTGGGTGTCCTGTGTGTCCCAGGGTGTCCCAGGTGTCCCCAGGTGCCCCCAGGTGTCCCTGGGTATCCCTGTGTGTCCCTGGGTATCTCTAGGTGTCACTGGTTGTCCTGTGTGTCCCAGGTGTCCCTGGGTGTCCCCAGGTGTCCCTGTGTGCAGGTTCTGCTCCAGGACCCAGCAGTGCCACCAGAGGAACAGGCAGGGACCGAGCCCAGGAATTGCCCCTGCACAGAGGCAGAATTTCTGCCCTGAGCAGAGACCAGAGAGGCTGTGGAGTTTTCTCAGTGGGGATATTCCAGATATTCCTGTGCCCTGAGCTCTGGGATGGCCCTGCTGGAGCAGGGAGGTTGGACCAGATGAGCCACTGTGGGCCCTTCCAACCTTCCCTAGCCTGTGGTTCTGGGGTTCTGGGGTTCTGAGGTTCTGGGGTTCTGGGGTTCTGGGGTTCTGGGGTTCTGTGATTCTGGGCTTCTGGGCTTCTGTGACTGCACCCTCACTTTATATCTTGGTGATGTGGTAGGAGTCACTTAAGCCTCCACAAAAAATGGGCCAAAGCACAGGGACAATGAGCTTCTGGGTCTGCCAGGAGAAGTGTGAGCTTGAGGCAGAAGGTCCAGGGTGTGGATGAACACAGACCTGAGCGTCCTTGTGTCAGATCTGTAATTTTCCTGGAACAGGCTCCTTCCAAACCCCATCTCAGCCTGACTGTGGGAGGACAGGGACCCTATTGCAGTCAGTGGGGTCTGTGATCCTCAGATCCTCCCTCCTGCAGAAGCAAACCCTGACTCCCTTGGAGACCTTGCAGGGCTCCCTGTGGGTTACTCCTGCAGAAACCCACTGCAATTCACAGGAATCCTCCTGTGGCTCAGACAGAACCAGGAGCCTCCAGAGAGGGAGCAGCAAAGGAGGGCAAATTTTTACAGCATCCTGGGGCAAGGAGGAGAAGGGCAGCTCCCAAAGGATGTTCTCCAACACAGTGCTCCCCACTAAGTGGGTCTGGCCAAGGTCCTTGTTTGCTGCAGGAGCCCAAGGTGCAGATCTCAAGCCTGCAGCTGTAAAGAGATCACAGGGACACCAAAGGATCCCAGCCAGCTCTTTTCTGGCATGGCAGAAAAGGCAGAGAAAAGGGGCAGAGCCTTTCGTGCCCTGGCACCCCACCTTCAGGAAGCTCCCAGAGCTCAGAGAAGAGCTTGAGAGCAGGATCCTGTTCTGGGTAACAGGTGAGTCCCAGTGGCTCCAGCCTTGCCTTAGTGCAGCACAAACAGCTTGTAATCAGCCTGTGTTGGGTTGAGTCCAACTCAAGACAGGAGTTTTCAGGGGTCTTAGGCTCATCTCTGAGCTGGCTCCATCCTCACCTGTGCCTCTGTGCTCTGGTGCTCACCTTCTCTGGAGGGGGAGTTTATAGTCTGATTGTTTATAGGGTTGGGGTTTTTTTTAATATAAAACCAAGCTGTTTATGGGGCCTTTCCACTCAGTTCTATGCAGCATCATAATTAAATTCATGAAAACCCAGCTTTCCCCACAGCCAGGGTTACCTTCCATAAAAATCCACAAGCTTTGCAACTGCTTCTCATAACCCATAAATGGAAACAGCTTCTTCCTCTCTCTTTCCCTCCCTTTGCTTGATCCTCCTTCCCCACATTCTCCCAGTACCCAAAATAATAAAACAAGGCTGGCAGCTGACTCAGACCCCAGAAAAGGAAATTCCTGCCATGCTGTCTGTCTACACTAAACCCATGCAACGCCTCGCTGCAAGATTCCAGGAGGCAGCAGAGCCCATCCTGCTTGTCCCCTGGCAGAAATATCCAGAGGGATGGAGACCACTACTGCAGAATGAAAAGGAGTTTTGGAAGGGAGGAAAACTCCCTTCACACTCCAACATATCCATAAACCTCAGAGATGAGGACCAGGGATACATCAGAGTTGTACAGAGATCCTCTGAGCACCGAAGCTGGTGGACACTGTGTGCAGACAGACGTGGGGACCAGCAGCACTGTGAGTCCACATGCCCAGAATGTGCAGAGATGGCTTTGGGCTCCTTGGGAGCTCAGTGTGACCCAGAGAGCAGGGACCAAGGTCTTCCTGACCATCTCCCAAACCTGTCAGGAGAAGGGGATGACAGCAAACAGACTTTTGTGGGTGCTGACATCAGGGAAAGCTGGTTTGGAGCCAGCTGATGGTGTCCAAAGCTGATGTGCAGCAACCTACAACACCAGATAACTCCTCACTCGTCAGTGAGAGTGTGAAATCTCCCATTCTTTCCACACAGCATTCCTTCATCCACAGGGAACCACCAGGAACAACCTGTTGGCATTACTGTGAGTGAGACAGATGCTCTGGAAGCTGGAGGATAAAAGAGGGGATCCTCCTCTGAGAAAGAGAAGAGCAAGCATTGTGGATGTCATTATATACATCTACAGACAGCCCAAAGGTCTGCATTTCCACTCTGGACTATCTCCAGGGAAAAAGGAATAACTTCAGTCCCTGTGAGGAGGGTGACCAGGCTCCCTTGGCAGAGTGGAATGATCCTTGTTTTGCCCAGCAGAGACCCAGCCCTGCTCTCCAAAGGGTTCTCCCTGCCCATCACTTCAGCATGATTTCTGCTTGCCAACACAGCTCTGTGCATATCATGGTGGTCCCCACATCCTCTAGACTCGAGACAAACACCTGCTCTTAGATCCCAGAAACCTGGGGTTTTTGAGCTTTTTGTGCTTTCTAGCACTGACCCCCTGGAGAACACTGCTTTTGACTTGAGGCCTTGGAGAAGGCTTCCAAATTTGAGTGAAAAAGTTAAAATCATGGGTGGGTAGTTAAACAAAAGCATGTGCTTTCACATGGTAAAAGTTTTAAATTTGAAGTTTTTACAGTACAGTAATAGGTATGAGACAAAATGAAAAATTTTAAGTAATGTCTCAGTGTTCATCTTCCTTCTTCATACATTTCAAGTAGTAGTTTCTTGTTAGCCAATTAGTGTCACACTAAGGGTCACAAAAAGGTAATTATTAGGTTAAAAAAATAAATAATATAAGTGTTACTTCTCTATTGAAGTATTTAACTTTAAGAGACCTTGTAGCAGCAAAATCTTCCTCCATTTTACTCGCTTCTGACAAGTAACTAAAAGTCTTGCTGAATGTTCTGTACTTTTTAATAAAATTTAATAAACAACCAAGCCTAAACACGAAAAAATCTGTTTCTTTCATGTATTTTTTAATCCCACCTCTAAGTAAAAACAAAAAAAAACTAAGACAAACCACTAATTAAGTGGTGCAAAACTCACCACTGTTACAACCTGCTTCAAGACTCCTGGATGTTCCTTTAGTGTTGCCATGTCAGCCTTGCAATTCCACCTGGCTCCAAACCAGGAGCACTGGTACAAGGCACACATGGATGGGTAGCAGAGACCTTGACTGCTGAAGATGTTTGAGTCCAGAAAAGGCTGTTGGAGAGTCCAGCCAGGACTAACTGCTCTGACTGAGTTCAGCAAGCAAAGCATAACACAGGATCAAGCAGCGTCCACTTTGGACCTAAGGCAAGTCATCCATCTGTGAGGGGAACAGCTGGGGAACTGTCACCAGTGGGGACTTTCTATTTTCATCTCAGTGAAGAGAAGGAAGAACAGCTTCCCTCACCCAAATCAGACTGAGATGCACTTATTTGGCTTGAAAACACAGACTCAGACAAGATCTGCTGACAGCCAGCAGGGCTGAAACTTCCCTGCCTGAATTTAGAGGGTGTTAGGGCACGAAATGTGGCAATTCCACTACAGTCAGCAGCTCCACTTGGGCATAAAGCTGTCTGCCCAGAGGACCTGCAAGGAATGGCCTGGGAACATGAGATCTAACATGAAGGGACTTTAATACGTCACCAGGACCAAATCAAGACATTTGAGAGGCAGAATAGAGAGAGAAAGCCACTACAGAGGAACAGTGATGCCTTGGGTTTTAGCTTTTCTATTTTTCAGAATCTCTGCTGCTTAGTGTGTAACTCTGAAACTTCACATCAGGGTGTTAGTGAGTTCTCTTCACAGGGGAGTCAGACAAAACAATTCCTTTCTAGCTGGAGAATCAAGAACAACTGGGACCCAAAAAGCAGAAACAACAGCGAGGGAAAGGGGGCAAGCCAGGGGCTGAGACTTCATAGCCTGGGGCTGTGGGTGGATCATTGACCCCAATGTGTAGATGAACCAAAACTTATAAAAGTGTAAAACTCGTGACCAGGATCCATCTGGGATTTGATTTGGGTGTAGCCCTGGCCAGGCTCTTGCACTGCCCAAGGTGAATCCTTTCAATAAATTTATTTATTTCTATTTTATTCATTTTGCTCTGTCTGGTCTCTGTTCCAGCTCAGCCTTTCCTGGCATCAACAGGACAATGCTGTAGGAAAATCACCTCTCTCAGACTAGGATGTGAACATCAGCCCTTTTCCTACTGAATACTCTGCCCATAAGCTCACTTCAGCAGGCCATTTTTAATGTGGTTTAGCCCAAATTTTCCACTTTTCCTTTCAAAATTGCAGAAAACATTCCTATAAAAGAAGTGTGGGCTATGTAAATCTTCCAAAGGCAAACAGAGGATCACTGACCTTCTGAAAACTGCCTGTTTTCAGAAGCTGTAGAAAACCAAGGAGGCACCAACAGTTAATCATTCTGCCATGCTGGAGGAGTCACACTCATTCTGTTCTCTGGAAAGGCTGTCTGAGTTGCAGATAGCATGACCACTCTCATTTCTCCAGCCTCTTTCACTCAAGGAAAAATGGTCTGGGGCACACCTACATTTTTGGTGGGTCCATCACACCTGTGTAGTGATGTGCTGTCTGCCCAGGCTGCAGTCAGCAGGGTGCAGAAATGGCAGAAAATATAATGGCATATTTATTTTCAGAACTTACAGACCAGGATGGAAGCACTAAAGGAAAAGCAGGATTTTGCTGCTCCGTTAGGATTGATGAGTTATCATTAACACAGCACAGGAGCTGCTGCTCAGAACTTGGATACACCAGAACTGGCTTGAATACATGGAAAAGCACTTTGAGTGAAACTCAGCTCACCCAAATGTAGACATCTCCAGCTGAGCTCAGCCCCCAGGGTTCAGAGCAGCAGAAAGGCTGTGTCTGATCTGCATTAGAAGTTTGTGTTAAAGCAGAAAAATTCACCCTGCTGCTCTCTGCCTCCCAGCCTGGGACAGCAGCCCCAGCTCTGATGCTTCTGCTGCAAACACCCACATGAAAAACACGGGGCTCCTGCCCAGCCCTGCTGAACATATTTGGGCTGCAAACACTTCCACATCTTACTGTGACATGGCCAGATCTGCCTCCCTAAGCATGAAAGCCTCTGAGCAGCTTGAAATGTTGAAGCTGACTTGTTTTGAAAACAGAGCAAGTTGTCCAGAAAGTGCAAGTGAAACCCTGGTGGAGCCATTTTGCAGTTCCTGTGCAGAGGCTGGATCCGCCCTTAATGGATGTGCTGGATAACCATGGTGAGAGGAGCAGGATTTCCCTGAGGAAGGACTCTAACAGCAACACTCCTTAACTGATGTAAAGGTGCTTTATAGGGTCAAGGATGCTGCCTCTCCTCTGGGGAATTACAAAAAAGAGAAAAAAACACATCAGGATGATGTAATTGCACCAGGACTGTGTTTTAACTACACCTGCTCTGGGACCAAAAGGCTCTCCTGACCTCCAAGATGCCCTGCACTAGATTTTGTGGCAAGGGTAGAGCAGAGCTGCTACACCAGCCTGCAATCTGCCTCTTAACAGACTTTTTTAGGTTCTGTTCTCCTTAGACATCGTTACATTTGGGCATCAGACAATGACTTTGTGAACGGATGAATTACGTGCTGGACTGAGGCTTTACTGAAGCACAGGGTGGCCAGAGGGGCCTGCCAGCAATGAGTGTGCTGTAAAGAGGAAAGAGGCTCAGGAGATGAGCCCTGCTCAGCCTGGTTCAGCTGGTGACCCAATGACACAGTGGCAGCCAGGTTTGCTGCAGGGGACAAGTGTGCAAACTGCAGTCCTGAGCCTGGCCCTGGAATCTCTGATTGTCACAGTGTGCAGAATTAAAGGGACAGTGTCCCCAAGGTCCCCGAGGTGCACTCCTTGCACTTTGCTGTTATCTGGAGAGCAGTGGATTTCCTGCTCTTCTGCTTTCAGAAAATATCCAGCTCGTAAAGCACAGGCTTCTGCTACAGGATCATTCCCTACATCTACCAAGAATTTTGTGGCCACTTTTCTGCTCCCCTGCTCTGATGGCAGTAATAGTAACACATCTGCAATTTAGGTGTTGCTATCAAGCTGTGATCTTGCTGTGGTGCTGCACACCCAAACCTCCTGCCTTTCACCTGGGCTTGTTACTCTGCTCCTGGGCTCCAGGCAGCTCTGGATCAACATTCCCACCAGGCATTTTGGAATCACCTCCTCTTGGATTTATCCCAGCTCTCACAGTGCGGCACACAGGAAATCCTGAAGCCACCTCTGCACACTGAGCTCCCCCCATTCTTGCATGCAAAAATGAAAAGACTCTGGAGGAAGCCTGTAGGGGCGAAAGGAGGTAGGTCCAAAAGTCTGGGATAAAAATCTCTTGCTCTTTCCAGGCAGTTTTATGGTTTGGGATGAGGGATAATGCCCTCCCTGGTGTCCTGTGGCTCCTGCAGAGGCAGGTCCCAGCTGTACACACACCAAACACCTTTTCACCATGCTCAGGTGCTGAGCTTTAAGGATCACCTGCAGGAGAGGCACCTTCCCAGGCAGGGGTGGCACAGGATGGACTCCAGGGCCACACACCTGTCCCAGCAGCCCCGAGGAAGGAGCCACCAAAGGGAACTGCCTCAGCTGCTGCAGCAAATTAATTCTCTCTACTGTGAGGAAAAACAACTCTGTGATTATCCGCTGCCTCAGTTTCCACACCCATGCATGGAGAAAGCTGCCTGTGGTTCTGCGGAAGAGGGAGGGCTTTTATGGTGAGAATACCAAGGGACCTGGATAAACTGCCTTGAAAGGACACACGATGTCCCTTCATGGAAAGGCAGGTTAACACTCCCAACTGCAGGCAGGCAGCTCCTGTTCCCAAGCCCAGGACTCTGGTGAGGAGTGGCTTGAATAGCTGCCCTTGCCTGGTGCTGCTAACTTAGGAGGCAAAACCTAAATATTCATTAAGGCAGCACTTGGCAGAAACCCCATCCTCAATTACAAAAATCAATTCATTTTTTTTATGAGTCTGAAGCCTTTGGGGCCTTATAATCTAATTAAATAAAGCTTTCTCACTTTTGTCTTGCCTGCTCCCCTAGCTTCTGTTGTACCAGTAAAGACAAATATATATTTTTAATTTAGCAGAATCCCCCTGCATCGTGTATCCCCTTCTGGCCAGGAACTCTCCCTGTTCCCCCCGTGCCTGTGTCCTGCTTGGGCAGCTGCATCCACAGCCTGCTTGCTTTTGTTCCTAGGGAGCTCCAGGGTCCCAAAGCTCCATCCACTCCCACAGCCTGGGTGCCAGTGCCTGTTTGAGGAGCAAAGATGCAGAATGTGGGGAGGAGCAGAGCCCCACACAAGGTGAGCTCAGCACTGGGAGCGGTGTCTCGTGTCATACTGAGGGCAGGACTCATCCAAATCTGTCTTCCATGGAATTTTCTGAGCTGGAAGGAACTCACAAGGATCACCTAGTCCAACTCCTCACCCTGCACAGCACAGCCCAGAAATCCCACCCTGTGGGACTGGACAAAACCCCAGCCTGAGAGTGTTGTCCAAACACTCCTTGAACTTCCAGGACCTGTGGTGAGCAGATGCTGCTTTTGGACATGCAATGGGGAGAGGCTGTGGGTGAACTGGAGAAGGTGCCACAGGATCCCCAGATGGTTTGGTTGGAAAGGACCTTAAAGATCACCTCATTCCACACCCCTACCATGGGCAGGGCCACCTTCCACTACACCAGGATCATCCTCTCAACAGCAAGAGGCCGTGCACAGAGTGGGCAGAGATCTCTGTGAGTGTGCCCAGGCCCTGCTCTGTGCATGGCAGCACCTGGATGTTTCCCTGAGCCAGCCTCAGACCACCCAGTTCTGGATCAGGTGCTGGAGGAAGGCTGGAAGGTACCACAGGGAATTCCCTCTCCACCCCTGTGAGGCTTTTGCCCAGAACCGTGTGAAATTTTTTGGAAAAATTGTTCACTTGCTGAAAATTGCAATTATAGGTCAGCTAAACCTTACCTAGAGTTATGATGCACTTGTGCTGAAACTACTGAAGAGCTGGATTTAAAAAAAAAATGAAGTTGCAAGAACTGAGCTTTATGCCTTGACTTTGGAGCATGTAAAGCAAACACAGAAAATAAAAAAAAATGCAACCCTTCAATTTAGTTTGGTATCAGAGCATTTCCCTGCTATCTTACAATTTTTTTAAAGATTTAAAAGAAAAAAGATATTTGGGTCAAATTTGTTTTTCCACACGAAGAAGATAATAGAGAGACAACTGCACGTGGGGGAGGAGAAGCCGGAGAGGAGGCTGAGCTCACATCATTTTCCCTGGGCTTGTCAGGACGGTTGGTGAACCGTAAGTGTATCAGCCACTGGGGCCTGGTGTCAGTTCTCCTGCCTGATTGTTCAGGAGAGCTCAGAGGCACATCCTCTAACCTCCAGAAAGGGAGTTATCACTGGGATTTGCTCTCCTAGGTTTTGTATTTTGAGGGGGAATTCAGTTCTCCATCCCAGAGGCACAGAAAGGCCACAGAGACACAGGGAGCTCAGCTGCATCACCTGGGGGGACACAAGGATGGGCACAAGACACCAAATCCAGCTGCGAGCTCCCAGCCCAGGAAACACTTCATCCAGAAGGTCGCAGAGCAGCCCTGTCCCCAGCATGGTCCCTGCCACAGTCACAACACATGGAAAGCTCCCACAGACACTGGGAGCCTCTGCACTGTCAGAGCTGGAGAGTGGGAGATGCAAAACCAGAGCACAAAGATTCTGCCAAGCTGGGGCTTTGGGAGATTATCCTTGGAACCAGACCATGTCCCATGATGTAGAGGAAGGCAGAAAACCCTGGGATGAATCCTGGGCTCATCCAGCTTGGAAGGAAGCATTGCCCCTCCCCTGCCCCTGGTGAGGTCTCACAGCAGCCACCAATGTCACCTTTGCTGGGAGCCATCCAGGATGCCTCAGAGAAGAAGAGGGCACAGCAGAGGATGAGGCAAGGCTGATGGCACCACAGAGGTGACCCTGACCAGCTGCCATGGCACCCCTCAGGGTGGTGCTGGGAAGATCCCTTCAGGTGTGGTCTCCTCTTTTGGGACCCAGTGTGAGCACAGATCCTGGCCAGGATATGGGGACATGGGGACATGGGGACATGGGGACATGGGGACATGGGGACATGGGGAAAGCTCCTTCAACCAACCTGACAGCAGCCCTGAGCCACCTACCAGCCCTGCCTCTCCCAGGGCCACAGCCAGGCCCTTCAGAACCACAGAACTGAGAAACCATGAGGGCAGTATGTGAGGTGATGAGGAGGCAGAGGAAGGAGTGGAGGAAATGTAGGCAGAGGTGGTGAAGAGGTAGGTGACAAACCCTGTGCCAGTGCCAGGCTGAGGCCAGAGCCCAGAAAAAGCATGGAGAGCACAAGAAGGGGTCTGGGCTCAGTGTAGAGTCTCTGCTGAGGCTGCCTGCAGCTCCTTCCTCTGTCTGGCCCTGCCTGGAGCACTGGAGCTGACCCAGTGATGGGAAGGGTTTGCTCTAAAGGAGTCACCAGTGTCCCCACCTGGGAGCTGAGCAGAGCTAGGTGCTGCCCAGGCTCGGGAGAGATATGAACTGCAGGGAAGGACCTCCCTGAGCATCTCAGCCCCTCCTGGAGCTCCTGCAGGAACACAAAGGGACAGTGAGGATGAAGGAGAGGGGTCCAGGTTGCACAGCTGCCTCTCCCCTGTGAGCCCAGCCCACCAGTCACCTCCCCAGGGTCACAGCAAACAGGGAGGGAGCCAGAACTGACCCTGTCCCTCTCACAGTGTCACCCCCACAGGGAAGTACCAAAGCCTCCTGTGCAGATTCTGGCCCTGTACCACTCCTATGGCTCCATCCAGCCACTGAGAGCCTGGATGCACTGAGCCTCCCATGGACCCTGTCCCACCACATCCCTGACAAAGGCATTTTCCTGCCAAAAGGGCAAGGAGGATGTTTTCAGCTCCAGCAAATCTGGCAAAGAGGTGTGTCTACAGCAGAGACTGTCAGGTAGCAGGGCAAGCAGCACCCACAAGGGATGTGACCACTTCCACCAGATCACCCACTCCAGAGACTGCTCACACACAGCCTCCAAGGCAGCTTTTCCCTCAGCAGGAATTGCTCTGCCCGTAGCCAGCACTTCGCTGGCAGTAACCAAAGCTCCCTCCCAGCCCAGGGAACATCCTTCTGGCACCTCCACCAACCTGTGCAAGTCAGCAGGGCCACACACAGCCCTGAATGTCACCTGAATAGGGAATTCAATTTCCTTCTGGCAACAAGAACCAGCTCCAGCTTTGTGCAGAACCACGGACACCACATGGGGCAACTTCAGATTTCAAAGGAGACTTTTCACTTCAGTCCCTTTGACATGGTGGCCTGAGATACCCAGCACTGTGTGCCTCAGAACAGGCACAGAACACACAAACCCATGGCAGGGAAGCTTGTGGCACTGCTGGATGGAGGGAACTTCACTGATGGGAAAACCCATGGAGGAAGAGGACAAAAAGGTGTTGGGTGACGGGATGGAGAGCAGAGAAGTGATGGTACCATGGGTTGAAGTCCAGAAGAGCAATTCAGGGTATTTCAGGAGGGAGATGAGGGGTGATCAGCACCAGTGGGGAGAGCAGAAAGCCAAGACACCTGTGAGTGCTTCATGTGAAGAGCCACGTGCTGGGCCACACAAGGAGGACAACCTGAGGTCAGAAAAGCAAATCCTCATCTTGGGCACCTCAGAAACCGGTCTGAAACTGCTTGACTCCCTCTTGCCACTCTCTGTGGAGCTCTCATGAGAACAAGCACACCCTCACCCCATCCACCTGGTCTCCACGAACTGGAGTTACTGCTTCCCATCAGCACCTCCCCAGGACAAGCAGGACACTGAGCAGCTCTGGTTGTCACACAGAGCTTCTTCCTGGCAGAGCTCCTGTGTCCCCTGCCCAACACTGCCATTGCCACCTTGCCAAAGTCACTCAGCCATGCCAAGCTTCCCCAGAGAATAACCCAGCCATGTCCTAGGGTGGGCTGAAGAGTGATAAGGTGCTAGGACAGGACTCAGTATGAATGCAGAACTACTCAGCTTCCAGCCTCACACACCCAAGGGGATCTCCAGGGAAAGCTGCCCTCTTCAACTCCACTTGTGCCTAACTTTCAGGGGGGAAAGAGGCACAAAATAAGGACCATCCATTTTGTGAATCAACCATCTCTCTCTGGACTCAGCTGCCCACTTTCAGACTTTATCCATTGTTTGCTTGGACTTGTGTGGGAAAAATCACATTAAGGAAAATCCTAGTTGAATCACAGACTTTGGAACTGTTGCAATGAACAATTTGACAAGGACATGGGGATTTAACATATTTTTAATGCAAACATATCTAATGATAATATGCTCCACTCCTGGCTAAAAGCATTATCTACTGGCATGGGGGGAATTTAAGCCATAATGCCAGCTACTATAATGCAGGCCTGGAACTCCATGCAAATATTATCCTGATCCAAGAGCTACAAAGCTCTGTTTATCCTAGTAATTAATTCTGTCTTATGTTTAGTGATACAATTAGAGAAACACTGCCATTCTGATGGGCTTGCTTCCACCAGTGCCTTTTACTATATTTACATGCCCACAATAGGCTTGGTCTCACAGAAAAGGGTGAAATTGCATTTATGGAGACAATGCCACATGCATTCCCAAAGCATTTTAGAGATGTAAAGTTAGGCTCCAAATTGCACGTTTATTGTGTGAGCACACAATGAGCTTAGATTAAATATTGACTAAAGCCAGCCTAACACCCAAAATAATGAAGATGAGCACAATAGTGTGATTTACTCCCAGCCACTAGAGAAATACACATCTGTAACATATAACATGCCCTTCCCACAGATATACTCTTTGTATTCTAGCTAGCCTTAGGCAGGAAAATTTCATCCTCATAAATTATGGATTTTCTTTCCCAACTGCCAACACATCCATATTACCAGTTGCAAAGCAAACAAATATAATAATAAAAATAAAAATTTTAAAAGCCATTCCCCTGAGACAGTGACGAGCAGGTGACAGGCTCCTAGAATCCTCGAAGTTGAAGGCAGAAAAATGGAAGATAAACATGGCTAAAATCAGAGCATCCTTTCCCTTTTGTCCCCCAAGGTGTGGGAGCCAGCAGGGAGGTGTGGGCATGGCAGGTATCCTTTCAGAAAGTACTCCCAGCCCTAGCTGTGTGCAGAAAACTATCCGTCCTTCGCACGCCTTCCTCCTTCCCAGACTTGTGGAAGAAATTCAGGGAGACGCAGACGCTAATGGAACAATTATGATAATAACCCAGTGCTGAGTGGGGGTAACACACACCCTTCCCAGCAGCTCGACCTCTAAATCCTCTAACACGGCACCGCTTCATTCAAGATTAAAAGAAATTGTAACCCAGCAGAGACAAAAAGACACAGGAGGCAAGGCAGGATCTCAGTCGGCAGCGAAGCCCCACTCCAGTCCAGATGCAGTCATATCACTTCAGCTTCTCTGTACCATCTCCATGACAACCATGTAATTTGGATGCAATAACCACTGCCGAACTGATCTTTAAATGTAGCTTTGCTATAAAACATAATACTGAACGTGACAGGCTCAGGATAAAGAGGAGTAGCCCCCTACCACTGAGGTCTGTGATTTAAGAGCCCCCCCCTTTAATTTTCAGCTTCAATAATTGCGCGTGTGAGTGGATTTTAAAGGCAGGAGCAGCAAGCACCATTTGTGCGTGTGTGTAAGGCACGCTTTGGGGTAAAACTGCGAACGAGACGCCGCACTGAGAGCTGGAAAAATGTGTCAATGTACATCCAGAGAATGGGCATCTTCCCACATGCACGCATGCACACACACACACACACACACACACACACACGTACCGGGAGGCTCAGCCTCCAGCAGCTGAAGCATACAGCTGATGCATCAAATATTCCTAATAAGAATCAAACCCAGTATAACTAAGCTAAATAGGAGCGGGGATCGATGTACAGCATGACAATGAGAGCCGGGGAGCTCGCATTGGCACTTACCCGAGCAATGAGCTGTTTATTTTTTGGTCCCTTCACAAATGCAGCTCCCTTTTCTCTTCAACAATCCATGCAAAATAATCTGCAGTCCCACCGATGGAGGAGTGGCCCCGTCCCTCCCCCCTCCAGCACCTTCCTAGACCTCCCTGTTATTGGCTTCCTTCTCCCTTCTCCCCTGCTCTGCCTCGCTCGCTGGCGATGGTTACACCTCCCAGCCTTCCCCCAAGGTGTCAAGAGACTGCTGGGGATCCGGCAGGCAGGGTGGGAGGGACGGCGACAGGGGGAGGAGGCAGGAGGCACGGTGAATGAGCCCGGGAGAGGGTGGAATAAAGCTCTGGCTGGCGAAGCTCCCGGCAGGAGCAGACCCGCAGGAGCTGCCAGGGATGTCCCCGGAGCGCTGGGGATTGTCCCCCCACGGGCACCTGCAGAGCGCTGAGGGATTGCTCTGCTTCCTGCCAGCAAATCCTCACCCTGCGAACTGACACTGGCTTCAAGTTTTTCGTTGAAACCCTGCCAAATGCTCTCAGTGTCTTTAACAACGGATGCGCTTCCAAACGCAGACGTGCAGCACTGGAAATGCCTCAAGGACCCACCCTGGTGCAGACCCCAGCACTGCAGGTTGGGTTGCTCCGTGCCTCTGGACACTCCCACCTGCTGCAGCTCCATCCCATCCCAGCCCAGCCCATCCCAATATCCCATCCCAATATCCCATCCCATGATCCCATCCCATCCTATCCCATCCCATGATCCCATCCCACCCCATCCCAATATCCCATCCCAATATTCCATCCCATCCTAATATCCCATCCCATCCTAACATCCCATCCCATCCCATCCCATCCCATCCCATCCCATTATCCCATTCCATCCCAGGCTCCAGCAGTGGTGCCTGCCAAGCTGGCTCCAGAGCCTCTCCCAGCACCGTGGGCTGGACCTGGTGCCTGCTCACCACCACCGACACATCTCCATCCTGACAGCTCCTCGTGCAAAGGCAATGGCTTTGTCCAGGCTCAGCCAGGCTCACCAGCAGGGCTGGGGATGCAGTGTGGGGTGGAGAGGCACAGGGACTCAAGGCTTGTCCTGCTTTAGGGCCCTTTTACCACACCAGCAGAGCAGTGTTTTAGGGCAAACACTGTCCCTTGGCCTTTTGGTGCCTGTAATACGATGGGGGTTTCTGTGGGTGCACAGGTGGGGGTGGTGGGTGCTCTCTGGGTCAAGCTGCCCAGCTGGAGCACTGGTCAGTGCTTCCTTAGGCTGGACCAGCTGGGATAGTGCCAGCTACAAGGATCCTTCACCCAGAGCTGGCATACCTCTTTACTGGCATCACCCACGGCACACAGGGACCAGGATGTGCCCCCTGACTGCTGCTCAGAGGTGTGGGGTCACAGAATCACAGAAGGGTTGGAAGGCACCTGAAAAACTACCTTGTTCCAACCCAGGCCATGGGCAGGGAACCTTCCACTATGCCAGGTTGGTCCAAGCCCCATCAAACCTCTCTGTGAGGAAGAAGGGTTTGGTGTCTGCCCCAGATGCATGTTCCTGATTCCAAGGAGAAAACCTTTCCCTAGACCTCTGTGTCTTGGAAAACTTGTTCCAGGGGGCACACATCGCTGAATAAGCTGACAAATCCCTGACATCACAAATTAAAAACACCATTACAACATACAGCCATACATCCCAACACTGCAGCTCAGCCATCAGGTGAAATAATGTCCTGGAGCAGCTCAGCAGAACACGGCCAGAGATGCTTCCAGCAGGGATACCCCCAGCACAGCACACGGGGTTGTTTGCCAGGGATAGCATCGGTAATGAACCATGTAATGAGCCACCCTGCAGCTACACTCAGGACTTTTCCAACAAATGCAAGTGTGAATGAAGGTTACTGTGCTGGAGAGACACAAAAATGGATCTTGTGGCCACAGTCAAGATGCTGGGCAAATCCAGGTGTGGGGCTTTTAACCTCCCACAGAGTCCCTTCACCAAAGAGGTTTGATTAACACCATCATAAAAGTCTGTCCTGCTGCTCTTTCTGATCCCCTCTAATGTATTTGTAATCAAACAACTATCAGGTTAGGGTGCTTTAATAATAAAAAAATTAAAATACAAAAGCACAATCAATATTTATCAGTCTGTTGTGCTGGTCAGTTCTGAAGGCAAGGAACAAAATCCAATTTCTGCGCAGCCAGTCCTAGGAAATGACATTTTGCAGCATGAGAAAACGAGGTTCTAGTTTCTAAGAATATATCCACTAGTGGGTTCCAAATAACTGTGTTATCAATCATTCTGCTCCTGGGAATGAGCGTATCAACAGCTGGATTCAGGGAGAAACCTCCTCTTCTCCCTCTGGCAGGGTAGTGATCCTGTCCCTGTGATTGATTGGGCATTCCTAACAGCAACAGGGTACAGAGATTTCTCCTGGTACATCCCTGTCAGGTGCCTCGAATATGTCATAATATTTTCTTCCAGTTAAGAAAACTCCTAAACTACAGCAATTCTGTGTGTGCTGCTGAACTGTCTGGATTTTTTTGCCACCTGTGACAGAAGTTCTCTGAGGAAGAAGAAGCATCCTGAGGCAAGGACACCTTCAGCATCAGGGGAGCCACACCCCAAGCCCCCAGACAAGTCAAAGCAGCCCCCTGTGATCCTGCCAGGCAGCAGGGAACTGCAGGCACCACAAGTTAACATTGCAAACACCTGCACCATACAGACCATGGGAACGCTCTAGACAGGCTGGGGGCAGAGGGAGACACCTGGAAAAATGACAGGAGCATGTGGTCCTGAGAGGGTTCATGCTCCTGTAGTCCCATGGGATGCACCAAACCCCAAGACAGGACCACTTACCCTGCAGCAGCCCCACAGGGTTTATTGACTTCCCTCACCATTTAAAAAGTTCCTTAACTGCAGCTTAATGCCTTTGCTTGAAGCACTGAATCCCCATCACAAAGAGTTTTCCAGCCATGTCCTGCTCTTGATGCTTGGTGTGGCACACAAGGACACTCCTGGGTGCTGCTCAGCCTTCTCAGTTTTTATTATGAAGCCATAGCTACTGTTCTTTTGTACCCAGGAATGAGCATGCTCCCATGTCCTCACACAGCTGCTTTTCTCAGGAAATCCCTTGGATTTCCCAGCTGGAATTCACAAACTTTCAGTACAAGCCACTTTGATGGAAGCCATAATTAGGAGAAATCTGTATGAGATGCTGCATGCAGGAGGTGTGGACAGGGGGATGTGGAAGGGATAAAAGCCCCTCTGAAGAATAAGGGCCAGTCCTCGAGAGCCTTTGTCTGCATTTCTCTTACACTTAAGATCAGTCCTTTGTCCTGGGTGATGTCTGTCCTTGGAGGTAAGGTGTGGTCAGAAAATCCACACCCGGAATTTCTGCACCCAGCTGGGCTGTCACAGGTGTAGGCAGGAGGCAGACAGCTACACCAAACACCTCACCCTGAGACAAACTGTCCAACAGCAAATAACTCACAGGTGGAACAACTCCAATCCCAGGACCTGCACCTGAATACTGTGGGGTCACCCTGCAACCATTGGCTCTTCCTACACAGAAAAGCCCAGTGACTTCAAGAATGTCCCCCCGGGAGTTTTTCTTTCCCCCCGGGCTGTGATCAGTTTCCCTTGTACCCTCCTCCTGGATATACATTGAAGTGAAACTTGTTTAGGGCTCCATAGGGGTCTGGTTTTCTACACCACAGTTCATTCTCTGAGCTCCTCAATAACTTTCTGGCTGCTGGGCCAGGAGTCAGAGCTGAGTACCAGCCCGGCCAGCACAGCCACCAGAGCCCCCTGCAAGTCCCAAGAGGACACTGTGCACTAATCTCCTGCGCAGGGATTAGTCACCTCTCTCGCTCACACTAAAGAAATCTCCATGTACCATGGAGGTTTTTGATTCCCTTCCCAGTGTAGGCACTTCTGCCTGGGAAATCCCAGTCTGGAATATGGGAGTCATCATTCCTGGCATTTCAGGTTTTGGCAGAAGGTAAGATTGATGGGGCTGCATGAGCACTCTGCTCACTCTCCATCTTCCTCCATGGGAACTTTCAAATGAGTCACTGTCCTCCAAAACACCATCTTTCCTCTGCCCACAGGGGTTTCTGAGTGTATGAATTTGCACTTGTCTTCCTGAGAGCCCACTGCTGACACAAAATCAGCTCCCCAAGCAGGCCTGACCACTCACAGCATCTGACTTGTCCTAATTTCAGTAACATTCAGTGTATGAAAACTGTATCCTCAGCAGCTGATGTGAGTGAGCAGGTTCTTGGAGGTCCCACAGGGAGTCTGGTGCTCTTCTGACTACAAGGGGTCTGCAGCATCTCTTCCATCTTTTATTATACCCCAGTGCTAGGACTCTCCCCCTCTCTGCCATCCATCATCTCATTTAAACAAATGCCATTCTATTTTGTTGGACTAATTTCATAGAATCATAGGATGGCCTGAGTTGGAAAGGACTTTATAGCCCATCCAGTTCCACTCCCTGCCATGGCAGGGACACCTTCACTGTCCCAGGTTGCTCCAAGTGTCCAGTCTGGCCTTGGACACTTCCAGGGATCCAGGGGCAACTACAGCTTCTCTGGGTACACCCTTCCCCAACACCCAGGTACTGGCATACACGAAACCATTCAATGTAGTTTTTCTAGCCCCAGACGTGTACAAACATTTCAATTTACCAGCTGCCATTTGATGTGCTGCCTGGTTACTGCTGCAGCAAGCATCTTTCCATCCCCTCAGTAGGACAGGGACCCATCTGGCAGCTTTTCTCCAGAGCTATGAATCTTTGACTGGACACTTTTTTTTTTTTCAGTATCAGAGCAGAGTCTTTACCAGCTTCATCAAGAACAAACACGCAGCATTTATTTTCTTCCTGGTGTACATGCATACAAACACACACACATGCACACTCCCTAATATTCCTTAATGCTACCAAACAAAATTTTCATTGACTGCTCTTCCAGATTAGCCTTCCAGGTCTCTGCATTATGTAACGATTAATTCATTGCTTTTGTTACCAAATCCCTTCTTTTCCTGTTGGGGTTTTTATTACTGTTATTATTTCTGATTTTCTCTTCCTTAACAATGATAGATTCTTAGCTAAGAATATCTTCAATGACTGCAGAACTGTGTGCATGCTGTGGAGGAGACAGCATCTATCAAAGTTTTCTTAAGCAACCCTCATTTAGAACACACATTATTTTTTCTCATTTTTTCCTCTAATCGTTTCTTGTTTGTAACTGTTCCCAGCTTAGGAAAATTGACCACTTTCAAGTGCCTTGCATACATATTATCAATTTAGGATCACATTCTGCTCAGAACAAATGCAATTAGGGCATTTAAGCAACCATTAATTCTGAGTTCAGTAATCAATTCACCTTTATCTGTCCAACCAAGGCCTGATCCAGAATCACACCAAATTCACTGCAATACTTTTGGTAACAGAAAATTATCATCTGTCATTTTTAGAAACTGTGGGGCTGCGCATTGGCAGCAGCACGAGTCCTTCAGCATCTACCCCTGAGGCTGAAAAGCTGTTCTGGGAACATGGATTTTCTCTCACTTTGTTATGAAGCTGTTTAGGGAAGCTATTTGTCCTTCCCCCTGGTTCGATCCAGCAGTCTGCAGGGATCCATCTGCACCAGGGCTGATCTGCTCCAACCTGAGTGGAAGAGCAGCCCTTGGTGGAACACTGGGACGTGTTCTGCCTCCAGCTCCGGGCTCCCAGCACAGGAAGGATGTGGAGCTGCTGGAGCAAGTCCAGAGAAGGCACCAAGATGATTGTCTTAAGCTGCAATACAGGATGCGACCAAAAGTATGAATTCTGTCCCCATCTGTAAAACCAGGTGTGGCAGTGATTCTGATCTCTGTGGAGATATCTGCTGTTCATGTTCCAGCTGTTAAACAGCTGGGGCAGTGTTCTTTATCTTTCCCACAGCCCATCCTCCCTCCAGGAGATATCTCCTGTTCATGGGCCATGGAGTCCCAGGGCATGGCTGATCAAATTCCATCATCCCATTGGGAGATGCTCCAGCCAGGGGGAGGAGCCAAGCATTTCCTACCCGGATCAAATCTGACATTTGGAACATCAGAGCAGCCTTTTCCCACTGGATCCCAGAGGAAAACCAGAGCCTTGCACATCATCCCTGGAGCTTTGGAGGAAAACTGCACCTTCTCCAGGAGCACTGCTCCAACAGAAGCACATCTGTCACTGCAGGAGGATGCAACCACCATGGAATGAGACTGCACCAACACCCTGCCTGACTGACGGGGGGCAGCTTGGATTCTGACTCTGACAGTGTTTTGGGTTTTTTTGTATTACTGTATTTTTTATTTTTATTTTTTCTTAGTAATGAACTGTTATTCCTATTCTCATATTTTTTGCCTGAGACCTCCTTAATTTCAAAGTTACAATAATTTGGTGGGAGAGGGTTTACATTGTCCATTTCAAGAGAGGCTTCTGCCTTTCTTAACAAACACCTGTCTTTCAAACCAAGACAGTTATAAACCTGATTTTGATTATATCCATAGAAACACAGGATGGTTTGGGTTGGTAGGGATCTTAAAGCTTTTCTTGTTCCACTCCCTGCCATGGGCAGGGACACCTTCCACTAGACCAGACTGCTCCTGTCCAGCCTGGTCTTGAAGACTTCCAGGGATGGAGTGTCAACAACTTGTCCATAAAATAATTTTTAAAAAAGTCAATAAACAGACATTTTCAGTTGATGGAAAAGGGAATTCAAATGATCTGATGTTTCATTTAAGGTCAGCAGGCAGGTCCTGGCTGGGAGAAATGTGGGACAGAAACACAGGGGCCCTGGGGCTCCCACACCTGGGCTGCAGGGGGACAATCAGCAATGAGAAGGTTTTACAGGAGCAGAATCCCAGCACCTTCCCTGCTCTGAGTGCTCCTGAGTTGCCAGAATGGGGTCAATAAGAGGGACATTTTGGGATGTTGATGGAGAGATGACACAGATGCCAATGAGTTACCATTAGCTCAGTGTGCCCTGAGGACTATTGCAGCATTCAGCCTTATGGAAATGACCACTGGAACTGGGACAGGAACATGAAGGGTGAGGCTGAAGCTGTTACAGACACCCAACAGCACTAATGGCACTGGAAGGGGCAAAGAGGAAATTATTCAGCGGTTGGGCTGAGAGAACAAACCAAAACTATTTCAGATAAAGCAATTAGTTACAGCCCAGTGTTTCACCTCATTTGAGCTGGGGGTCAGGGCACTGAGAGAGTGATCTTCTGTAAGTAGGGAGATGAAAAGCAGTTTGACAATTTGGGAAAAAATGAATTTCAGCAAACTATCACAAGACCATTCACAATGAACTACAGTTGCAATTTTTTGTGACATGATTTTTTTCTCCCTCTATGGAACTCCAGCAGGAACCTATGAACTTGTGGAGCCAACAAAACATGTTTCATTTGCAAAAAAAACACTTTAATTTTTTTCCATTCGTTTCACTTCCAGATATTTTTCTTCTGTTCTAGCTGAGCTGAATTTCTCTGAGGCACCAGGAAGGGAGAGTTTACTACGTGGAGGCTGGGAAGGAAGATGAGGTTGGTCTGGAAAGGCTGCATGGGCACATCTGCTGTTGCCATCATTGATGGCATCAAGGGCACAGCCATAGCCAAGCTTCCTTTCTCCATCCTCCCAGCCGTTTATAGCTAATCTCAACAGGGCTCAAGTTTTTCCAGCCTCTGGATCATGGGATATGTTCCCAAGGAGCTGGTGCCCCTGGGGCTGCTCCTCACCATGGCACGTGTCTGCAGCACAGAGGATGGAACTGTATTTCCAGCAGAGTTTATCCCTCCTCAGCCCCAGGCAGGGAGGGACTGAGATGCAGTTAAGTAGTTCCCCAGCCTGCACTACTTTTTAGCTCAATTTCCATTTCCTAAACCACTGCTGACGTCTGTCTAAATAATCATTATCTCCACAACCACGCTGAGTTTTAGCATTGCTGAGCATCTCACAGCAGATTTGGAGCTTTGGAAAGGATGCTGAGCTTAAGAAGCTGCTGCTCTGTGTGTCTGTCCCATCTCACTAGCTGTTTTTCCCAATGCACACACAAACACACACCCTACGTGCATGTGTGCTCTCTTTCATGTGAGCTGCCTAAGTGAATACTTGCTGTCAGATCTTCCAAGCCACAGCACATTTTTAATCAGTCAGATAATTCAATCATTCATTTCAGACCTGCTCTGCACAGCTGTCATTTGCAAGCATCAAAGCTTCTCTGCCAAAAAACCACACAGGCTGGGGGTTCATTCAGGCATCGCTGTTTCAAAGTGCTGGGGGGGTGCAAAGGAAAAGAACTAACAGGATGGATTAAATGAACTTATTAGAAACACTTCTGAAGCTACCACCCAACCATCCTCAGCAGACAACAATGGCATGGCACAGGGGCAACTCAGGCATCTGCAGGATTTGTAAGGTATTTGCAAATCTCACTCTGAAATTGCAGAGTGGGGAGAATGGAGGAGGGGGTGTCGCATGAAGCTTCCTGCCTGAGATGCTCAAAGCCACAGAGTGGGATTTGGATGTCTGGTTCTCATTAAAATTAATGGAAATTGGGTGCCCAGACCTACAGGCAGCTTTCAAAAGCTGTGTCTCCATTTATAATTAATGCTCCCAACAGAGTGACTAAATATTTATACAATAGTTCACATTATATGCAAAGTGGGAAAGGTGCCTCTTGGAAGATCAGGGATCCAGAGAAGGAGAATCCGATGGGGTGTCAGGCTTAATCCGTGCTGTCTCTTGTTTAAAGCTCTTCTACTTGCAAATCTCCAGCAGTTCCCATTGGATGAGCACCTGGGTGGTAGCTCAGCAACGATGATGTTCTCAGGGTACAATGCAGCAAATTAAAATGGCAGATTAACAGCTTTCCTGGGTTCTTTTTCTCTCCCTCCCCATGGCTCTGACTTCCTTCATCAACTCACTTCATCTCTGCAAGTCCTAATTTTCAGTATGAAAACTTCTCAGTGTTGATGTAGGAGTGCAGTGGAGCTCAGGCCACGAGCACTGCCCTGGTCAGAGATGCTGTAGGTGGGAGATGCCAAGGGAAAGTGACACTGATGTGCCTCCAGGCATTAGCAGAGCAATGGCTGGATCTGCTCCACTGCATTTGCTCTGTAGGGATGGAGTAATTCAGGGTACACAGCTGGGGATGGGACCCTCAGGGTGTTTGGGGGATCTTGATCTGGGGTAAAAGCTTGGCACTCCTGCAGGAAAAGTTCAAAAGAAACAAGTTCTGTCCTGGTTTGTCTGCCCCTGAAACCCCTTCTTCAGCTGGACCATCTCTAAACTCTGCCCCAGCTGATCCACTGAGAGGGTGTCCATGGAAGCTTGGTCTTCATGTACCCAGCAGCCTCAGGTCCCCACTCAGAAGAGGACCTGGGCTTGGCCCAACACAAACACTTAGGGTGGGCTCGATGATCACAGTGTTTTACAGTGCCTTAATCGAGGAGATTCAACTCTTCCAACCTTTGAAAATCAGCCTTTTAACTTTCTTCTTCTTTGTGTTATCTAAAGCCAGCAGATGGAGAAGCTCTGCTGACTCAGGGAATATGGAGACAGCTCCAGCCTGCTCCCCTGTTTGGCATCTCTGGGTTTCTCAAGCCCTGACAAATGTACTGAGAGCTCACATCTGTAGGTCCCCCAGCTTCTAGGGTGTGAGTTGTAGCTCCAGCTTCACTGAAAGGACACAAAACTCAGCCAAAGGACAGGTCATGTGCTCTGTGTCCATGGACAAACACCCTCTGTTACCAAGGGTTTACTCCCACCCTTCAGCTTCTGGTCAGCTGCCTCTCCTCTGCTAACCTGGAAATCTTCAGTAGCTCATGCTGCCTTTCCTCGTGACCTTGGGTGTCCTGCACAGACCTTTCTTGGGCTCTCCTGTCCCTCCTGCCCATATTTCACAGCACAACGTGGGCTATGTTTGGTGTCAAGGCTGGCTTAGCACAGCTACACAAAGCTGTGTCATGGAATCATGGAATATCTGAATTGGAAGGGACCAACGAGGATGATCCAGTTCAACCCCTGGCCCTGCACAGATACCCCAACAATCCCACCTGTGCCTGGGAGTACTGTCCAAAAGCTCCTGGAGCTTGGACAGCCTTGGGACTATGACCATTCCCAGGGGAGCCTGGGCAGTGCCCAGCACCCTGGTCTTTCCCTGATATCCAACCTAACCCTGCCCTGACACAGCTCCAGCCATTCCCTGGGTCCTGTCACTGTCATTGGTGCTGCCCCTGTGCTTCCCCTCATTAGGAAACTGCACATTTGAGGTCTCCCCTCAGCCCCCTCTGCTCCAGGCTGAAGAAGCCAAATGCCCTCAGCAGTCACCCACAACCTGGAACTGAACACAGGCTGCAGCCACATCCCCCAAACCTCACAGCCCATCAGGCACCATTCCTGTCTAACACCACCATGTCTGCGTGGCATGGCACATTCACTGTTCCATGGGTTTGTTCCCTATTAAAACAGCTGGCTTTGCAAGACAAAAATAAATGCAAATTCCAGGCTTAGAGCTGCTGTCCCCAGATAAGATGCCCGGAGAGCATCAAGGACACATAAAGAACAAAACAGCTTAATTTTCCCAGTGAATACCTGTCTGCTTATTTCAAAATTAAACAACAACTGGGTGTAGACTTGTGAGACAGCAGAGGGATCCCAAGACAGAGGAGATTAGGTGACCTACACACGTGAGGATGTAAACCCTTCCTACCACGGAGAGTGTGGCAGCTGAGCTTGGCAGAATCTGCTCCATCCCTGAACCCTTCACTGCAACAAGCTTCTGCAAAGGCTACCTTATTTTCTGAGCACTTAAACCCAGAAGCAATGGCATACTCTGAATCACAGCCAACACTCCATCCTGTAAAACAGACAAAGGTCATGGGCAGACATTTTAGGAGCAGGTTGGAGAAGCCTCTGCTGGCAGTGACCTACAAAAGAACTGGTCCCATCTTCAGGCATGAACATGGACTAGGCCACCTCTGAAAGTTCCTGCCAGCCCCCTGCAGATCCGTCACTTGTTGATAGATGTGTAGGTAAAAGTCTGAAGGTCTGTATTTTCTTATGACACAGACTCAGGAGCAGATTTCCCCACCCAGAGACCCCTCAGGCCTTGGTGATGGAGGGAGGGCTGTGAACCCTGGCAGGATGTCCCAAGGAGCCAAGCCTGCATCCCTCTGGCACATGAGTGGTTACAGAGGAAAGACTGGCACCAAGGGCTCAAACTGCTCAGCCCCAGTAATGCCTCAGACCCCAAAGATCCAACCACCATCCTAAGCCACAGACAGGAATCACAGAATTACAGAAGGGTTTGTGTTGGAAGGGACCTTAAAGATAAGCAAGTTCAACCCCTGCCATGGGCAGGGACACCTTCCACTATCCCAGGGTGCTCCAAGCCCCATCCAACCTGGCCTTGGACACTTCCAGGAATGGGGCAGCCACAGCTGCTCTGGTCACCCTGTGCCAGGGCCTCCCCACCCTCACAGGGAAGAATTTCTCCCCAATATCCCATCTAACCCTAATCTCTGGCAATGGGAAGCCTTTCCCCCATTGTTTCATCCCTCCATCCCTTATCCCAAGTCCCTCTCCAGCTCTCCTCGAGCCCTTTTGGGCACTGGAAGAGACTCTGAGCTCTCCCTGGATCCTTCTGTTCTCCAGCTGAGCACCCCCAGCTCTCCCAGCCTGGCTCCAGAGCAGAGGGGCCCCAGCCCTGGGAGCACCCATGCTGGGAACACAACCATGCTCCCAGGGAGAGCTGTGCAGGCTGCTGAGCTGCCAAACTGCCCTAGATTGGAGCAGGTAGGCTCCTTTTTGAAGGAAGATAATTGCTCTATTTTAAAACTAAGTGGTTCAAGGAGAAAAATGCAGGTAAGAGGGCCTGATGCTCTGAGCTCGGGGTGGGAAACAGGAGGTGCAGGGCAGAGCAGCTGCACAGCTGGATGGTCAAAGTGATGCATGAAAAGCACCAGTCAGGCTGTCACTGTGTCCCCAGCCCAGCCAAACTGGTGGTGACCACCAGAAAAGAGACCAAAGTGGGAGAAGTTGGTGCCCCTACTTGGAGTATTGAGCTGCGAGGATGAACACCCTCACAATCTAGAAGGGAAAAGTCCCAGATGGAACAAAGATCCCGTGTCTCCTCTCACCTGTCCCTCCTCCACCTGCAAGTTCAGGTTTTGTGGCCATAAAGGAGGTTCCCAGAACACTCTGACCAGGTGTGAGAGCTGGTGTTGTGCAGCCTGGCCACGCAAGGGGACATTCCCTACCACGGGGACATTCCCCACCACGGGGACAGCTCCCATGGAAGCTGCTCCAGGGAAAACAGTTGCTGCTTCGGCAAAGCATCTCCCAGAGCAAAGAGCAACAAACTGGAGCAGACAACAACAGAGCCATTAATAAGGGCAAGCCTGGCATGTCCCTGGAACCCCCAACACTGCCATCAGAGATTTCAGCAGGCAAGCACAGAAGAGGCCTCTTCAGCAGAGTTTTGTCTTTGCTGCTTAAAATTCCACAGCTCCCCTTTCCAAGTGGGCAGGAAAGAAACAGTTTTTGTAAGTTCACAGCCCGCCCCCCTCGTCCCCATTTGTATGGAGGAAACTCTCTGGCTTGAAGCTGGCAGGCTCTGGGCTGCATGGGAAGGACACCAAGAGGCTTGAAGGATGTGTCAGCTGGCTCCTAGGGCCAGCACTGGCCCCGGCAGGGGTGGCTCCTGTCTGAAGGTGCCTTGGATGGAGCTCAGAGGGACACGTTTGGTGCTCCAGCAGCCAGTTTTGCACCAGGGTGCCTGGAAACAGCTCCCAGCTATCCCCAGGTGGGGCATCCCTGCTGATCCTCCCCTCCTTTCTGCACAGGGCCAGAGCCATGTCGCCAGCAGGGCTGCTGCTCATCCATCACACACAAAGAAAATGTGCACTTGGTGAGCAAAGTCACGGCTTGCCTTCAGGCAGCACCTCAAGACAGTGATGTAAACCCCATTCTTGGGGGACCCTGTGACCTGGAAACAATGGTGGAAGCACTCAGCTGGCCCCTCATACAGGACCTGAATATGATTTGTGCAAAATTTTGCTTTCAAGCCAAGGCTGGCCGCCCTGTCTCGCCTGAGAGCTATTTGCTGTCATGTCTGCTCAGAGTTAAGGTTACTAAGAACATTAATGACACATTTTCTCTTGCAGACAGCCAAGGCCCCTCTTCTGCACAACAAGAACCCAGAAGAAGCAGAAGGATGCAATAAGTGGCCTGCAAAGCTTTGTTCCCCTTAAAATAGTTTTGCAGTTGGGAAAGCACAGCTGTAACTTAGCACGAGTGTCTGGAACAGAGAAGTCCTCGGGCCCTGCCTGTGTAACCCCACCTCGTGTCTGTGCTCCCTGCAGCTGCTGCTTCCAGCTGCCAACATCAGCTGGCCAAGCTGCACAACCAGAATTGAGGGATCACAGAAGAGTTTGGGTTGGAAGGGACCTTAAAGGTTATTTTGCACTACTCCTCCCATGGGCAGAACACCTTCCACTATCCCAGGTTGCTCCAAGCCCTGTCCAACCTGGCCTTGAACACTTCCAGGGATGGGGCACCCACAGCTTCTCTGGGCAACCTGTGCCATGGCCTCACCACCATCACAGGGAAGAATTTCTTCCTAATACCTAATTTAAACCTACTCTGTAAGTTTGAAGCCATTCCTCCTCATCCTGTCACTCCAGGCCCTTGACCAAAGTCCTTTTCCAGCTCTCCTGTAGCCACTGCAGGTGGCTAAAAGGCCACAAGGTCACACTGAAACCTTCTCTTTTCCAGGCTGAACAACCCCAATTCTCCCAGCCTTTCCTCATGAGGGAGGTGTTTCTCTCCTATGAGACACAGGGGACTCTTTGCTGTCAAGCCCAATTCCCTCCCTGGGGCTGCCCCTGTCCTACAGCAGTTCATCCTGTGAGCCTTATCTTTGCAGCCCCAGCCCTTTGTCTCTCAGGTCTGGGCTAGAGAACTCTCCAAAGTAAACCAAGCGGGTCCATCCCCTCATTAACTCACAGGGCCTGTCTCCCTTGATTAGATTGTGCTGACTCTGCTTGCACATCACACTTGCTGCTCTAGATGCAGGGACACTGGGGCATTTCCAGCTGGGACACAGACAAAAGGAGGAGATAGCACAGCCTTGGTTACCACCGGAGCAATTCAGGACAAATAATTAGAGGCTTTCATGGCTAATTGGATCTTACTGTCAATCCAGGACAGGAGATGCCTTAACCCACGCTGCCTGCCTGAGATTGCTAAGCAGGCCATAAATAAACTGCAGCACTGGTCCTAAGATCATCAGCCTTCAGCTTCCACCCTGCATGCTCCCTCCCAGCCCTGCTGCAGCACAGCCTGTCCAACGGGGCACTCCAGCTCCCCTGCCCTTTCCCACAGCCTCACAGCCATGCCAGGACACCTGGAGTCCACCTGGGGTAGCTGAGAGGCCTCTGACGTGCTGACCTCAGCATGTCACAGCTGGCTTGAACAAGAAGCTGCAGCTTTCAAACTGAAGTCAGAGGGTAAGTGAGGAAGAGGTTGGGAAGAGCCAGAGTCAGAGATCAGGGCTAGCAGGGACTGGCAGCCCAAGAAAATCTTGTGAGCTGGCGGTCCCCAGCCTTGCAGTTACAGGACAAGGCTCCATTCCCATTTCCCAGCTCACTCTCAACCTGAGAATGAGCTCAGCCCTTTCCTTCTCTGCTCAAACCTCCCTTCCAGATCCTGGGAGTGCTGGTGCTTGAAGATAAGATGTACAAACAAGAACAAACACCTTCACACAACTGCCAAGCACCCAAACCCTTAAAGCAGGCTGGAAGTTTGACCCTTCCCCCTGAGCACCATCAGCATCTGATCCTCAAGGATGAGAGCATCTGATCTTCAGTGGGTCCCTGAGCTCATGCCCTGTGTGCAAGGCTGGGGGCCCTGCAAGGTCCCCAGGAAACACAGCAAAGAGAAATTGCTTGTGCTGCTTGGGACCACAACCTGCAGAGCTTCTGCCTCTGCCAGGGGAAAGCTGGGCATGGGACACGTAGGAAGGCAAAGTCACAGAAAGGACAGGGCCAGGCAAAAATAGAATAACCTACTTGAAAGTAGGACAACATCACTGAAGAGTAGGACATCTGGTCACTGCAGCAGGAGGAGCAAATGCAGAGCAGGCAGCTTGTCCACGCACACATCTCACCTGATGGAGACAGCCCAGGTGCAGATGTGTGTGTGCTCAGGCAAACAGCTGGAATGCAGTCCCTGACCAAAGCAGAGCAGCTCTCAGTGTCTCTGAGATGACTTCTGGACTTGCTGCTGCCACTCAGCCTACCTGTCCTACCCAGAGCAGTATCCCACCCCCAGGAACCTGTGGGATGTGTGCCCGAACTAACAGTTGATCCCTTCCACCTGATTTGCTAAACACAGAGTTTTGCAATAAATGACCACCAAAAAAAACAAAACAGAAGGAGATTCCCCATGTGCCAGACCACTGACATGCCAAAACATATTTAATGCTCCCTGCTCCAAGGCCATCCCTCCCCTGGCTCCAGCCCACCTACCTCTGCTGGATTCCTTGATCCCCAGCACCTTCCCCCAGCCAGGCTGACAGCTCCCTAGCAGAGCACAGCTCAGAAAGGACATGGTTAAGAAGAGATTAAGGTTCATCACTGAGCTTGTTTTAGCACCTTCACAGCGTCAGGCTGCAGCTAAGCCAGGCAGGGTCTTTTGGAAGGAAACAAGAAAGTGAATGCTGCAGATAGTGAGCTCATCAGAGGAGCCTCAGTGCTCCTTGCAGAGAGGAGTTAAAACCACATCCCTGCTCCAGGCCCAGTTTCCTGCCCAGCCTTGGCAGGACAGGCAGTTTTCTTGGCTTAGGACCCTGTGCTGGAACGGAAACTCAGAGCACCAGGTCTCAGGACACCATTCAAAGCCCTGTTCCTTGTTCCTGCTCTCAAAGGAGGCAGTAGGAAACCATCCAGGTCTCTTTCCAGAAAGCTTTAAGCCTCTCTAGAGGAAGGTCTCCCTGCCAGGTGTGGTAAACTCAGACTTGCCAAAAGCAGTCTGGGGCAGCCTGGAGTTGAGGAGTGACCCACAGCATCCCCTCAGTTGAGGTGAGGTTTCTGGACTAACCTGATGGCTGAGCCCACCCTGAGAAAAGCCAGAGATCATTTTGCCAGTATCCCCATGTCAGATCCCTCTTAATCTTTCACCCACAATGATCTTTAGCCTGCCCTGCACTGAGTTCAGGAGCTCAGCCCCTCACTCTGAGTCTGCACACCAGCCTGGAACAGAGCTCAGAGGTGAAGAAAGATTCCTCTAGTCTTTGCTGGGGCTGTTACAGTGGCTTTCAGAGAAGAAAAGGCTTTTGGGGTAGAAGAAGGGATCAGGCAGAGCAGGTCCAGGCAGCAGTAAAGCAGGAGGATGGTCTGGCTTGCCCTGTGCTGGAGCAGATGTCAGGGTCCTTCCCCAGGAAGAGCAGTGTGGGACAGGGAGTGACAGTGCTGGATGAAGCCCAGGGGTGACAGGAAACAGGGACAAACACAGAAGAGACCACAACCTCCAGCCCAGGGTCCCATGTGTGGGGTGAGGGATGGGGACAGGATGATGCCTTTGGGCTCCCAGCAGTGAAATTCAGGTTGCCAGCAGCAGGGTGCAGGCACAGCTGGCTCTGAGCTCTCTGTGGGGGCACAACCTGGCTGTGCACAGCCACTCACCCCCTCCCTCACACTTAATCCAGTAATCACTTTCCTGCCACACTGCCAACTGCTGCCAGGAAGAAAGAAGCAGAAGTTCTCACCCTGGGACAATGATTTTTTAACTCAGATTGTCTTTCATCCCATGCAAAGGCATTTCAACTGAGGAATCACTTCAAACTCACAGGGAAGAACTTAATTCTGATATGACCAATATTTTCACTTAATTAAAAAGGCATTTCAGAAAAGCAACCTCATTTATCAAACATTCTAACTCACAGCCTGCCCTCTATCTCCCTCGAGGATTATCTGCAGAGGTGGGAGCAGATGAGCTCCACTCTGATCAAAACTACCCAGAGGGACTGACAGTGGACTTGAGGCTGAAGACATCTCAGCACCAAAACTGAGCTGCTCCTCACAGCATCCCACAGACACAGCATCCCACACCTGCAAATCTGCCAAGATTCTGCTAACTTTGCTTGCCTAGAAAGGCCTCATACCTTTCCAGGGCAATTGCTGTCCATCACACCAAGATGTCCTGCAAGTCAGCTTCAGTGGGGTTGTCCACATCACAACTTTCTCTTTCTGCTTCTCAGCCTTCCTTCTACACCAGGGAGCTACAGCAAACACATACCTGAGCAAAAAATGGCCAGGACAGGGATGCTGCTCCTCTGCCTCATGTCTTACACAGCCCTGGTTGAAAGTGTGCTTCTGACACCCAGCTGAGCCTGCTCCCTCACACAGAAGAAAGCTGGAGACACACTGGGCAAGGAAGTAGCTGGCCAGGAACCTGAGTGCAGAAAAATCCTTGCAGCTAACTCTCTGTCAGGCCTCAAATCCTCCAAAACCCCTGCACCAAGTCCTTCCCTGACCAGCTTGAGAAGAATTGCAGCTTTGAGATAGCGTGAGACCACTTAAGGACAAGTTTCATCCCACAGTACTGCATCCTGGAAGCTCTCAGGGAAGAACAGCCACTTTCCAGCTCAGCTCCTGTCACTTCTCCCAGCACCACTTGTGAGAGGAGGGTGTTCCCAGAGGTGATCACTCCAGCCTCAGGCACTGCTGGGCTTGCAGAGAGGTGGGCATGCAGCGCCCTGAGCAGCCTGTCCTGCACCCTGCTGCTGATCCAGGGGATGGCACAGCCCCAGGAGCACCCTCATTCCTTCAGCAAGGGGTAACACAGCCCCAGGAGCATCCCCATCCCTCCTGGATTGGGTGCCACAGCCCCAGGAGCATCCCCATCCCTCCAGCACGGGGTGACACAACCCCAGGAGCATCCCCATCCCTCCAGCAGGGGGTGACACAACCCCAGGAGCGTTCCCATCCCTCCTGCATGGGGGTGACACAGCCCGAGGGCACCTTCATCCCCCTGGCACAGAGAATAACACAGCGGATAACACGAGGGGCACCCATAACCCTATAGCATCTGGGGGACACAATCCGGGGGACACCCCCATCCCTCGAACGCGGGGATAACACAGCCCGGGGACACCTCCATCCCTCGAACACGGGGATAACACAGTCTGGGGACACCCCCATTCCTCGAACACGGGGATAACACAATCCAGGAGCACCCCCATCCCTCGAACACGGGGATAACACAGCCTGAGGACACCCCCATCCCTCCGGCAGCGGGATAACACAATCCAGGGGTACCCCCATCCCTCCGGCATGAGGATATCACAGCTTGGAGGAACTTCAACCCCTCCAGCACGGGGGGATAATATCCCTCCATCCCTCCGGCATGAAGAACAACACAGCCCGGGTATCTCCCCTATCTCTCCGCCACCGGAGCAGCACCTCCATCCTCCCGACACGGGAGCCGGAGCTTCTCCCGGCGGGAGGGGGACGCTCACTCACCCCGCAGCTCCTGGCCGTGCCCGCCTCCTCCTCCGCGGACTCGGCAGGGCGGGATACGGGCGGTGGGACCCGCGATCGGCCATGGAGGAAGCGGCTCCGGGAATCTTCCGGGAATCCTCCGGGAATCTCCCGGGAATCCCCCGGGAATCCTCCGGGAATCGCTCGGGACAGCGGCCCCGGCCCGGCCGCGCCTGCAGCGCCCGCAGCGGCCGCGGGGCGGCGGCAGAGAGCGCGGCCGGGCCCGTGCTGCCCCCTGGCGGCCCGGAGAGGGAACGCTGCTCCTGCAGGGCGGCGGTT